>JAQIFP010000095.1:99383-110139 GCA_030141585.1 Ophryocystis elektroscirrha
AGAAGCGTTTTAATAAAGTTTGATTAGAAGCGTTTTAATAACGTTTGTTTATATTTTTTTTTATAATTTATGCGCAGGAAAGGTTAGTTTGAATTCCCCCTCCTTTTTGCTGAGAGTCGCTCTTAAATATTTTGATAATGTAAAAATATTGTTTGTACTATTTACAAATAGTTGAATTTATTTGATGTCGAGCGAGAAGCATTATTTGATAATACAATTATAAAAAAAGAGATGTCGCAGATATTTCAAAAAAGATATGGTGTTATTTCTGCGTGCGAAAATGCTAAACGGATTGTTTTACTTCGAGGAACGGCATCAATCGAATATGCTACAGACATATATACGCGTTTAAAAAAAATGTGCGAAGTTAAAGGAAAATTTGTTGTTTCCATTGTAGTGGGCAAAATAAATGTCCCAAAATTAGAGAATTTTATAAATGTGGACGCTTTTTGTTTAATATCTTGCCCAGAATCCTCTTTTTTAGATAATTCAAAAGAATATTCTAGACCTATTTTGACCCCATACGAATTGGAGGTACTTTTTTTTTTTTTTTATTTTTAGATTCTCTTAGGTTTTCGTGAATGGGATTTGAAATACTTATTAGATTTCTCAGCAATACTTGAAAACAAAGTACAATATCCAGCAGATGATGAACAAATAAAAAAAATAACGGATGAGAGAATAGCAAACCAGGAGAATGGAGAGTTGATTCAACTAAAAAAGCTTGCTTTTCAAGTATGTTTATATAATTATTTTATTTTTTTTATATCAGGGGGTCACATTTGCAAGAGAAAAAGAAACAACAAATACAATTTTACAAGGTAGAGCTGGTATTGCGTCTTGCTACAATGATGAATCATGCTGCAAAAAAAAAAACTAACAAGTTTTTTTTTTTTTTTTTAATCTGTATAAATATTTTTTTTTTTCTTATGAAAGATCATGTATTTACTAATAATCATGACAAATAAATCAATAGAAATAAAAAACATATTAAATCGACCAGAGGGGAATAACAGAATTAAAAGTGGAGAATATAAATTACAGCATTAGTCTTCCGCGAATGCGAAGAGCCAAATGGATATCTTTGACTTGAAGGGTAATACGTTTAGCATGCACAGAACATAAAGAGCTATCTTCGAGCATTCCTACCAAATATGCTTCCGCTGCTGTTTGAAGTGCTAGTAATGCCTGGACAGTATAGCGAAAAGGTTCTTCGTAGGGCCAATGTTTTTCAGTAATTTCTCGAACAACTCGAGCGAAAGGTAATTTTGGAATCAAAAGATCTGTACTATTCTGCAATCTCCGAATTTCTTGTAACACACGCATTCCTGGGCGTCTACGACGAACGGAGTATTGTTTTGGTGTAGGGAGCGAAAGTTGCTTTTGCGGGGTAGCCTTTGAAACAAAAAGAGATTTAGTGAGATTAAAATTTTGGGATGAAGAATACTTCGTACGCGGCATTTCTTGACAAAAATCAGACTTTATAAATAAAGTATACAAAATATTTGTATATTACTGATAATATACAAACAAAACAGGTCCCGCTGAAAAAAAATATATTTCTGAAAAAGCCATAAAAAGATATAATTTTGAATTTTTATTGAACCTTCAAAATGTCGTTTTGAATAACTTATAACCCATATATTCAAACAACTTCACAAACTTTTGCTTCTGGAATAGTGATACTCTCACTATTCATTAGTGCAAAAACATCTGTGTTTTCCATAATATATTCATCATCATCTTCATTATTGTTATTATCTTTATTTGTTTGATTTTCTTTTAGGGCAGTTTTCTGTTTTTTCTTTTTTTTTTCTTCTTTTTTTCTTTGTTTTCTTTCGGCTTTGCTTTCTAAAAGTTTTTTTATTTTTAGTTTTACACCATCAATATCAGTAAATTCATTTTTTTTTTCTTTTTCTTCTATTAATGATATTTTAGCTTTGCGTAGTTTCTCTCGTATAATATCAGCATTTTCTATACGCTCCACTCTCATCATGTGACCAAGTTGCCTATTGTGTTTTTTTCCGTTTATATGGTCCAAATAACTTTGAGAATCTTTCATTAGGCATTTACAAGAATCACACCAAAACCCGCCCTGTTCTTGACGTGCTGTTTCAGAAGTAATAATTTTTTGTTTTCCCACGTCTTTTTCAAGATTTATTTTTTTTTTTCTGTGCTGGAGTGTTTTCCGCTCAAGAGGAGGCGGAATAGCAGACTTTTCCGATGCTTCTCCCGAAACTGCTTTGCTCGCAAAATATCCTTTATCCCATTTTTGTCTTCCTGATATTTCATCCACATATGTTGCACTTTGATTTACATTCTCTATCATTTTTTTTTTACTTTTTTAATTTAACAGGTATGTAGCAAAAAAAAAAAAGTTTACAATTCTCTCTTTAAAATAATTAAAAAAATAAAAATTTGTACTAAATAAACAATCTTAAAAAATATAAATAAGTATTAAAGTATTTAACTTATTTCTTAATATTACATTTGTGATTTTTAATTATAGTTTACATAAAAAAAGTTTATAATGATTATTTTACGGTTTTATTAGTATTTTTTTTTTAAGAGATCTAAGAAAAAAAGTGGAGAAAAATTTGGGGTGATTAGGCAGAAAACGACTATATGGATTTTATACTCAATAGCCAATTTAACCCCACATACTAGAAATCTTTAACATTATGTGAGTAATTAACTGTATTAAGAACAAACTTAACAAAAATAATGTCAAATTAAAATAAAAAGAATGCTTTTTATTCTTTACTTTCATAAAATGAGCATTTTTAATTAAGTTTAAAAAAAAAAAGCGTTTTTTTATTAGGTTTTTTCTATAAAGTATTAATGTTTTTTTGTTTAGATGATTTTAGATGGTTGTTGTTGATGCAAATGATTTTAATGGTTTAGTTTCTGCACGTGAATTAGCAGCACATGAAGCGTTGGATTTTAAAAACATAAAAGGCGTTTACAAAAATTGCAGAGGAATTTGGGCAGCTCAATGGACGGATGAAAGAGGACAAAGACACACCAAATACTTCAATCCAAAATATTTTTCGACGGAAGCTGAAGCTCGATATGAAGCTTTTAGATTCAAGATGCACATTTCTCGGGAAATAGAACTCAAAGGAGGGGTTCAAAAAAAAAAATTATCCGCTAATCCATCAGAAATTTTTTCGGTAATATACTCCGCACATATTTAAATAATTTTTAGTCTCGACAAACTAAAGGCTCGAATAAAAAAAGTAATGTGGCTAAACTGGGCGTCAGATTAGTTGCTAGTGATAATATTGAAAGTCCTTCTACCTATTATATGTCACCATCTACATATATGCCAAATGTGGATGATCCTAACTTAGGAGGAGGGGAGCCAGGATATTACATAGCTCCTATGTATTGTGACGATACTTATTTCCCGCCACATCTTTATAACTCGGAATTTATGTCCGATTACAAACACCCTATTCCCATGGCTAATAATGATGGTTATTCCGCTTTGACAACTCAAACGTCCCCACAGTCATCTGAATCTTATTACGGTTCCTCAATGGATTATTCGCCACACATGTTTACGAATCCTGGCTATTATCCCGAAATTATAAATCTTCCTCTGACAGGTAAATTATCTCAATTATAATCATTCAACAAATAATTCAATATTTCTTATCAATTATATAAATATAAGTTGATATATATATATATTTATATGTAGACAATTGCTATTATATAATTAAATAAATACAAATTTTAATATATTTAAAATAGTATATATATATATATGTACAAATTTACATACATATGTACATTTGGTAATTTATTAGTTATTATACTAATTAAACATTTTTAATTAAATTTTTCAAATTTATTTATAATTATACATATATAAATATAATTATATATATATAATTATTATGAATTGCAAATACCATACATGGTGCTCTATTTGAAGGATCATATACACGGTGTCATATATATATATATATATATATATATATATATATATATGTGTATGTATATTTGTTTATACTATTGTTTGTAATTATATACATGACCACACATATATAAATATATACAATTTTTTATAATTGATTTTAGACGAATATCAAGGAATATGCGTAGATACTAGTCTTCCTATGGGAACAGCTCTATGTGCTTGCGGTTGTGGTATGCTCGCCATAAGGCCAGGAGTGTATGCTCCTCACCACAAAGCCAACTATTTATCTTACCAAGTTAATGCGATGCAAACCCCGCCCCAAGAAATTTTCAATTCGACAAACCTCATGTTCCCTATAGAGAAAGAAAATTTATTTCAAAAATGCCTTGAAGACAATTTTGACTTCCAAATCAAACTTTTAGAAGTAAATTTGAATAACAAAACTTACGTTAAAGTATTTTACAAAGTTATATAATTATATATCTCAATTATTTCTTTCTATTATATTGTACACAGATTCAAATTTATCTATAATCCAACATTATTTTCATACTCATCATATATATATATATATATATATGTATTAAAAATGTGTACATTATTACCGTTAATTTTCAAAATCTACATTTAATGTATATATAGATTTAATAATATAACAATATCTATATACAGTAATATATATATATAGTGATATATATATAATTATATATATATATAGTGATATATATATAGTTATATATATATATAGTGATATATATATAGTTATATATATATAGTGAGATATATATATATAATAGTATATATAGTGATATATATATATATAATAGTATATATAGTGATATATATATAGTGATATATTTTATTACAATTATTGTAATGCAAACATATATGTCTATATTTTATTCCTATATATTTTTATAATATATTATATATAATATATTATTTTTTTATACGTTCTTGAAATAAACTGCATTCCTTGTATGCAAGTATACTTTATCACTGTTGTATAGGGATAAATGTGTGATATATTAATACAAGTATATAATTATAGTTATGTGTATTAAAAAATATTTGCTATTATTATATTAATCTATATATACTTAATGCATATTCGTAATAAGTTCCACGTGTATGTTTAAGTAAATGCATTGAGTAAGAGACAAGTACATATTATTTTCATTACGCTGATAATTTGATGTATTGTGATATATAAATACGGTAATTTGTCTCTAGATGGAGAATCCTCCAATAAACGATTTGGGAGATAAAATTCATTTGCTATATGAAACACCTGCACAATCCACGCGTCACTTAGCATCTACTGATGACGAACCATCAAGCAGTTACAAGTCTAATATGTTTTAATTCATTTTTTATGTATGCTATTTGTGGCGTCCATAATTTATACACTAATCTATGAACTTCCTATATAGCATCTGCTTTTATAGCAATAATACTGGCGGTTATTAGCGCTACATTAAGCGATTTACCGTGGCTATTATTGCTGATTTACGATTCAAATATTACAAATACATACAGTATTAATATGTATACATCTAAATTTTTTGTGTTTTTACGTGTCATTTTTATACACTCTTAAATGAATTTACTTGAAAATTTAAATGTGTATATTATCAATCATGTTAAAACATATCCATAAGCAAAATTATTGAGTAAGTTATCGCAACATCAAACTCACAAATTTTATGTTATGTATTCGAAAAACCTTGGAAACGGCTTGTGCGAGTTGTATGGGCCGTAATCTTATAAAATATTATACAGCATGGAAGTCACTCGAACAGTTATTATGTGCCAAATAATTTTGCCAATTGATATATTTATCAATATGGCTGGCAAGCTATGGCAGAAAATGTAAATGAACTTTAACTTAGCATAATGTCGAACTGAAACTGGCTAGTTGCCTAGTCAACTAAAGACATGTACCTGCCGATGTCATTGTCACAATTTTTTTAGCGAAAAAAACAAATTATTGAAAATTTAAAACATGTAAATAGCATGATATAAATAATTTTTAAGTATGCTTTATTATTTTTCAGGTATTTATACAATATAAATTTGAGCATATATCAAATACTTAATTTAAATTTACGTATATTTAAAGTTTTGATTTGAATTAATAATTTTATTATATTAATAAGTCGGGTTTACAAACATTTATTTGCTGTATAACTAAAAATGTCTGATATGATTGAAGACGTGATTATATCGCAAATAAAACAATTGAGTCATCACAATCCAATTGGGTTTGTTACATACAGAGAGGATTGGTCGAGAACTAATTATTTTTATTTAAGCATACTTATTATTATTGTTTTTATAATAATTTGGTCTCAAATCTATAGAAGTAAGGAAAAGAATGCGTATTTTTGATACGATCAAGCTGTTCTTTAGATATAAATATTAAAGTCTGAATGCTGTATTATAAACAAAAAATAAGCCAGCAAATGTTTATTTGTAAGTCATCATACATATGTATATGTATACCTTATGCAACATGACTCAAATATGTACAAAATACACTTATAACTTTAATGGTTCAAGTGTTTTTGTACATAATTTAGTATTGAATATACAACAAGAACAATTGAACGCTGTCAGATAAAATCCATTGACATAATCAATCTTATACGAGTTTGTGTATTTTTTACATGATATATGATTGTAAACAATTTATAAGAAAAAAATGTTTACAAGGAAAGTTTGTAAGGCTAGAAGATTCACATATATATATGTACATAATTTGTGTACGAATGCATATGTGAATGAGTTTATTTATATACATGCAGAATCTGTATTAGCTCCATTTACAATAAAGAAAATGCCGAATACGTTTTTGTATAATTACATGTAAATATATAGCAGAAATAATTCATCATTTTTGTAATATATGTAAATATAAATATTTATACATGTATCTATTAAAATAATACTATTTTTCCAACCAAATTTTAAGGTTTTACTCAATACGAGAACCCGAAACCTGTTACGAGTTATCAAAAAGAGCGTGCAAAATCAAATTCTATGTCGGTAAATAATAAACTTACGGATGAAATGTTATACTACATGAGTAGCGCTACTAATGAAGGTAAAAAATTAATTTATTTTCTTTACTTCCTAGATTTATCTTCTGCCAAAGCCCGAATCAATTCTAAAAACTGAAGTTTTATTAAAATATTTTTCTTTAAACTTTCTTACAGGTATATGCAAATTAAATAACAAAACTACGTTGTTTTATATATGATTAACATTATTTATTATTATCCTAATCAATAAATATTAACTCTTCATTAAAAACTTACTTCACTATATAAAATAATTACAACCCATCCAATTCAGTATACTCAACCCATCACTCCGATAATATATTAAACATCAGGATTCAGCAAAATGTTATTGTAAAATTAATCTTTATCATATATATATATATATATATATATATTTTTAGCTAAGAACAAATCATAAATTATAAAAACAAAATTTACTCAAAAGTATAATATATTTATGCTTATTTGATTAGACTTTATAATACATTATACATGTTTTTAAAGTGTATCCAATTGTCCATAGATAAGATTATTTATAATTTATGATTGGGAAAAATTAAACTTTTTTATATATAGCTGTAAGTAGGTTTAGAGCTTATATAAAGGTTTTCATCAAAATAATAAAATATAATTCAATTTATATGATATGAGAAATATACCACCATATAATTATATAATGACTTAATATACTATTAATTATAAAAATATATTTAAATAAATTTGAATAAGATTAAAATGAATTTCACTGTAACAATTAAAAAAAATGTAAGCCCATATCGATTAAAATCCTTTGCCAAGTATATAGTTAGTAAGTTTTTCGATATTCTTTTCTAGGCCAATAGATTGGTCGACATCAATTATTTTATTTTGCCTTTAATAACAATAAAGAAATGTGTATATTACTTTCTATAATATTGAACTAGCTCTAAGGTTTGTTGACGGTAGACTTCTAAACGCTTTTCAACTACTTCCTTTTTATCATCTTTGCGCTGTATTAAAGGTTCTCCAGTAACATCATCTAATCCTGGTACTTTTGGCTTCAAAGTTTCAATATGATAAACTCGACCGGAAGCCGGATGAATATATCTTCCCGTTAAACGTTTTATAAGTACATCATCAGGTAAATCAAAATAAAAAACAGCATCTATTTTTATATTATGAGTTTCTTCCAATTTTTCGAGCTATACAAATATATATTTATATATAATTGAGCTACCGCTTTAGCTTGATTTATAGTTCGTGGAAATCCGTCCAAAATAAATCCAACTTTACACTTATCGGACAAAATTTCGTCCAATAAAATTTGTATAACGATTTCGTCACTGACAAGTTCCCCACGTGCCATAATATCTTGAGCCTTGAATAAGCCATAGCGTTAACTTATTCGTAAAAACAAAAGATTACCTTTTTGCCAACTTCCGTTCCTTTAGCAACGGCAGCTCGTAACATGTCTCCAGTAGAGAGATGCTTGAGGCCAAGAGATTCACATAAACGGATACAATGAGTTCCTTTTCCTGCGCCTGGGGGACCAAGGAAAATAAGTTTAGAATTTTTTGCCTCCATCTCCATATTGTTAAAACTAGTCACGTTTAAAGGTTGAACAGCAATCCCGTTAAAAATCACAAGAAAAAAAGAAATTATATATACAAAATAAAAAGAAAGAAATATTGAAAAATGAAACTTAATTTTTTTTAATTTCTGAATAGTATAGATCAGATTGCCAAAAGTCTGAACCGTCTAACTTTGATAACTTTTTTTTTATCTTTTTTCTTATTTTAAAGTTTTTTTTTCTATCTTTTTTATTCTTTTTTTGCAAGTTTATTTCAGATTCTTTTTTATTTTTTTTTTTTTCTTTACTCAATGCAGTGGACTCATTTTTAGCACCAAGATTTTCATGTGATACATGCGTACTTTTTTCTGACTGTATTTGTTAATAAAAAAAACCCTAACCTCAGTTTTTTGCCACATATAAGTCATTTCTATTCGTTTATTGTGTTTTTGGGCAGTTTTGAGCTCTGAATCTAGCAATTTTAAACCTTCCATACAAAAATTTCACAGATTAATAAAAAAAACAAACATTAAAAAAAAAAAAAAAAAATAATTTAAACAGCTTTGCTTTTTATTGCAGCTCGTCTTCTTTCTCTTTCAGCTTTTTCTTCTTTTTCTCTTTTATTGAACTCAATTTCTTTAGCGAATCGCCAAAGAGGCATAAGAATAGCTGACGGCTGTATTGTGGCTGCGTCTTTTTCAGATTCACCGAAATATAATGCAAGAGATTTCAAATTTTGCCGAACTTCCTGGAATCGAGTCTGCATTAAATTTATTCAAAAAAAATTCCTCTTTTTTTTTTTTTTTATAATTTAATGAAAATGATTATATAAACTTTATCTATCGCTGAGTAATGTAAAGTACCTTAAGTTCTAGGGATTTAGGTTCAGCTTCAAGTAAAAAATCTTTCATTATATCCGCGAATAAGTCAGGACTCTCTGGATGTTCGGAATTATATTTTTCTGCTTGTTGAACAGACGCATTTATTTGCTTCAAACCAGCAACGATTTGATTAATCATGGCTTCAATTGACAATAAATCAATTCGTCCTGCTGATTTGCAGCTGGGAATTTCTTTAGCAAGATTAAGTAACTCAGCCTTTTGCTCAAATATTACCTAAAAATTTAACATATATTGTATCTTAAGAAAAAAAAAAAAAATTTTTTTTTTTTTTTATCAATATTATATGAGAAAAACCAACATTTATAGAATACAAATTTAATGCATAAGCATATAAATAATGATTATATGTATAACATAGTGCATATTTGCTTAAATTCTATAAGCAATATCTTTCTGCTTAGACACAAATATATCAATCAAGAGTATTGATTATTATATATCACGCAGTATACACATATAAAATATAAATATGTAGTATATACTATACATATATATGTATATATATATATATATTATATAAATTATATAATACATATATTACATATTTGTATTATATATATATATATATTTATAGAGTAAATTGGATTTACTGAAATAATAAAAGAATAATGTACTTACATCAACAATATATTGTAATATCGATCTAATAGGTTTAACACTAGTTTTAATTTCGGTTAATTTATCAAGTGTGGTAAGTTTGAATCCTTCTACTTCCGTTCCTTTATTCATTTGATTTCCCAATTCCAATGTTATTGTTAAAAGAGGCCGAAGATTGCTGGCTCGTTTTATTTCGTTCATAGCAGCATCTACTTGATCTAACGGAATCATAGCTGAGTCGAAAGATTCTAAGAAGCCAAGGGCAATTTTGTGGGCTTCCAACCGATTTTTAAACATGAATATATTTCGCATTTCTGCTACGAATTGTTCTGGCCGATCAAGCAATGAAACTTCTCCTCCAGTTTTTATGTAATCTTCAACTGCCGCAATTTCTTCCGGTTCTGGAGCAAAGTTTATAAGCGTCTCTGTGGCGTCGGCCGTTAAAATATCTGGATTCAAATCAATTATAGCTTCTCTTAGTTGTGCAAAAGAATAATTATTAAATCTTGCTAATGCGATATTCATATTATACGATTTTTTAGGATCAGGGAGAAGTTGAATAAACTGATAAAAAACAAATAATAATCTTTAAATATTTGTAATAAAACTGATAGCAAGCATATCTATTACACATTATATATTATCAATTATTTATTGTATATAATATATTATATATAACATATTATATATATTTTACATTATATATTATATATTA
>JAQIFP010000096.1:0-20668 GCA_030141585.1 Ophryocystis elektroscirrha
ATATATACATATATACATATATACATATATACATATATACATATATACATATATACATATATACATATATACATATATACATATATACATATATACATATGTACATATATACATATATACATATATATAAATATACATATATATATATGAATGTAGAATTTAATACAAAGCTAAACATGAATAGCAATGAAATAAGATTACTATGTATGACTTACATAAGTTTTTTGCTCTATTAATATGGAGCGCATATACTCAAGAAAATGTTTACATAAATTTTGAGATATGAGATTATCTAAGTAAATAACAAAGCATAAATTCAATATATTCGTTGCTGTTTCTGTTTCTTCCGTAGTTGCTAAGTTTCCGTTGATAGATATATGATTAATTAGTTGACTCAAATGTTTTTCCGCTTGAGTAAATTTATTATGTTGGCAGCAAATCTGTGAAAAAAACATACCATATATATTTTTGATGATAATTTTATTATTTATTATTGTACTTCCTTCATCATACAATATTTATGTATATAATATATATATAAAATATGAAGGAATTTCGCTCTATTCATAATAAAATATTTGTATTATTTTTACCCTAATCATTTTCTTAAATATATTTAACGAAACGTGTTGAGATTGATATAATAGGTTGAAGGCTTTTTCGGCCATATAAAAGTTTTTTTCTTTAATAAAAAGCTCGAAGACGTCTTGAAGTTTGGGTATATCTACGGTTTCTGCTTCGCTCTGTTTAACAAGAAACTTAACAGCGTCATGAATAGAAAGTTTCTGAGATTCTTTGTCGAATTCCACTCCTAAGCAACTGTCTAAAATACTTGCAGTAGTGTATTTGTCGTCATTATTGTCTTCAATGGACTTCAACATGCCTCCTACTGTAGTAGCGGATGTCGAGAGAGAAACAGAAGAGTGGATGTCATTTAGTTTAGATTTGGCTTCATCTGTTGTGGCTCGAGTTTGTGTAGTGGATGCAGTTTTTTGGGTAATTTTATTATTTCGAACAATATTTTGACTAAGTGCTTGAGCAGTTTCAATTGCAAGAAGTTTTACAGTTTCTTTAACAACAGCTTCCGAAGCATTATCTTTTTTAATTGCATTTTTTAAGATTTGTTTTTCAGCGTTATATATCGAGAAACTCACCGGAGGTATATTGTCATCCAATTCTGAAGATTCCGCTATTGGAATCAGTCGACGCATACTCTCAATCGGTTTGTACTGTGTCTTAGCTTTTTCTATTCCCCAGAGCCTCTTAGATTCTGCATTTTTTCTTTTTTCTCTACTAATATTTTTCTGTCGTACGCCTCTTATTTCCTCTAAAGAAATATCGAAACCCATATCCTGCATAATTTCAGAGTTTTGTTCTTCGTTTCCTTCAAGGGTTTTCGGCACAATTGGTATAGATTTAGTTATTGACCTTTTCGTAATGTTTTGAGTATTTATTTCAGTTTTTCCTAAATCATTGGAATGCTGTTTCGTATTAGCCAACGTCGAGGTAATTCCGTCTTTAAAAGCTAATCCATTTTGCTTTTCGTTTTGAAATAGTCTTGTCACTGTATAATTGTATGTAGTCTGAAAAAAATACGTCAAGAATGCTTTGCTTTATATTTCGTGTATTCTAAATAAAAATAAAAACCCTTGTATTTCGCACAAATAAAAGCTTATATATCAAATCATATGAATCTATTAATATGCCTACATCATATATATATATATATTTATTTATTTTTTTTGTATATACTACACATATGTATTATACATATATACAATAAAAAAAGTTATACACACATATTTAAACTACATATTATACACAAAGTTTATATATATTATAAATTTAAATTATACATTTATATTATACATATATAATATATGGTATACATATGTATTATACAATATATATTATACATGCATATTGTATACATATATTATACATCTTCATTATACAAATATACATTATACATATATAAATTTCATAAATATGTTATATAATATATATTAAACATATATGTTGTACATATATATAATACATATATATTGTAAGTTCATATTATACATATATATTATATATATATGTATATTATAAATAATATTATATATTATAAATATATAATATACTTATTAAATACACATACGTATACATTACACTTAGATAATTAATAAATTTATGTATAAAAATAATATTGTAATGAATCTTTATATCATTTTCTATAAAGAAAATACGTAATATATTTAGTATACAAATTGAGTATATTATAATAATTTAAGCAGTGTTTTATTAGTCTTTAAAAAATAAATTTAATGGTGTAATTTATAGATAGTATTTGTATAAGGTAGACACGTATTGTAGTAATATACGTACATACATCAAAATATGAGCACACTATAAAACGATTTGGGATACAATATTGTGTTGGGTATATAAATATGAAGACAATTTGTTCTTACATCGTTTAATACAGATTCAGCTTCTTTATGAGAATTAAAAAGTAGATAAAAATAATTGAGGCAGTAACTAATTAAATTGAAGCTCCTGATACTGTGAAAGTATAAACGTTTCAGAGCTTGGATGAACTGATTTGAGACGCTGATAAGTGTATCGTGAGTTTGGATAATGGGTTTTTGCGTCCACCAGGAAGTGGCTACTATGCCGCTTAAAGCACACGTAGATAGTAGAATAAACTGAGTATGCAGATTCATAATAATAATTTAGAGTTAATTAGTTGAAAAGAAATAATGTTGCACATAAAATTAGGTTCCTTCAATTCTTTGTATTTAGCGTTGTTTGTCACTGGTTTTTTTTAACTGTTTTATTACATAAAACATTTAAACATTAAAAATCAATTTTACGTGTAATTGGAGTAATTTATTACGTGTTAATAAATACATCCATTTGCATGTATTTTAATTATTTACTTCCTTGATTTGTATTCTGATTCTATATATGCTTAAATAGAGAATATAAGATTCCGATATTCACGCTATTACAGTATCCTTTAATTGACACATGTGTGTATATATATACATAACTCTACATAATAATTATATATTCAGTATTAACATTATTATTTACATTAATATTATGAAAAATGACTATACATTCAACAATTTACGCTTTTAGACGAATAAATCAGACTTTTTTATTTTTTTACAAAAAAAAAATTAGGTTCAAAAATTTATACTCAAATATTTATTGCAGTAATATTTATTTAAACTTTGCAGTAGAGAATGTGTTAATATACATTTTATGCAGAAATAAAGTTATCTTTAGGCAAGCAGCTTACATGGCTTTGTTTAATAGAAAACATTTCAATGACAACATCAAACCAATTATTCGAAAATAAAACTTTAATAAAATCAATAAAATCAGACGAAAAGATACAAAATGTGATAAATTTATTAAAAAAAAGGTGAAAAAATGATTCAAAAAGCATATAAATTAGTTCTAAAGCTGAATTATCGGAGCGTTGCTCCAAAACTGACGCTAATTTGGTATTTTCTTGTGTACAAAGATCAAATGATTCGGAAGCACTAAAATTATGCCAAATACTGTGTGAAGAACTGAATGTATGTGATCCTTTACACTTGGATGTGAACAAGCAATCTGCTATATTTTTCGCTGGTATTTATGTGACCGTGTATATATTCACAACTAGCGCGAGATGGGAACGTCCTGTGTGTAGATTATTTATTGAAAAGTGGCTGTTCTGTTAATCAGAAAGACTCAGCGTCACAAACGGCTTTATTCTACGCAGCACGAGACGGACGTTTGGAAGCTGTCAAATATTTGTTGGATCAAGGTGCAGATATAAATTGCGTAGATCATTTGGGACAAACTGCGTTATTTTATGCTGCACGTGATGGAAGATATAAAGTTGTTGCTACCATGATAGAGAGAGTATAATTTTTATAGTATATATATAGACTATAGGGCGCGAATACAAATGTAAAGGATTGTAATCGGCGAACTGCTTTATATTACGCTCAAAAGAATAATTATAAGGAAATTATTGCTCTTCTTAAATCGGCGGCAAACGGTAATTAAACCTTAAAAAATATTACATACAAAGATACAGCAGAACAAAATCGCTCTAAACGGGAATTATCAACTCCTCCAACTCCTGATGACGTATATAAATATATATATTATACTACATTAATATTTTAAAATATACAATTATCAAATTGTTGTTCACAGACGGTTAATGGCAAAAAACAACGTCTTAATGAGACCGCTAATCTTGCTCCTAATCCCCCTACGGTAAATTAAAAATATATTACTATAGCTAATAGTAATATATATATATATATGTATAGTTGATAAAAAAGAAATTAATTGTATAAGCTTATAGAAATTGGGCATGTTTGAGTATGCATTACTTAAAACCTAAATAATAAATAAAGAGTATACATAATTTTCAATGTTTATAAACTTTGAAGTTTCAATTTAGTTCATTATTTTTTATTCATCATCAGACGGAATCTCAACCAGTTACTAGGCATTTATATAATCTTTGTATAAAAGGTCCTTTGAGTGATGAAGATGCTGTCGAGTGGCTCACTACCCCTGTTGAAATTATAAAAGTATTTAAAATTTACATTTGACTATTTCTAAAGATTTTTGAAGTTTTTGCTCCTTCTATTGCTGTTTGGTCAAAAACAGCATCTTCTATAGTAAAATCTATATATAGTGATCTTTGTAAAAAATGGCATCCGTTAGCATTAAAGTAAATATTATATATAGCACAAGAAAAGAGATTATTATATAGATTTGATATTAAATTTACGCTTATTGAAATTATAAAATAATAATAATATCAAATCAGTAATGTATTAATTAAATATAAAATATATATATATATATATATATATATATATATATATTATATTATTGGATATATTTAATTGTATAATTTAGGTTCCTAGACGAGTTAGCACAGTTAGAAGGAGGATGGATGTTTTCTAAACCAGTTGACTGTAAAGCTTGGGGTTGTCCAGATTATTATTATGTTATTCTAACTCCCATGGACTTTAATACAATGCGTAAAAAAATACGAAATAAATCTTATGAAAGATGTATTGTAAGTTTTACTATAAGCTAACGGCAGAAAATAAATAAAAAAAAACTATTTAATGAATTATTTCAGGAGTTTTTCAATGATATGCAACTAATATTTTCTAATTGTTTCCAGTATAATCGACCTGAAAGCCACGTTGCTATGGTTGCTAAAAATGTGGAGACCGCATATAAACAACTAGATACATACTCAGGTTTGAAACAATGGGTTGATTGGGAGAAGGCTGTTGAAACTTGGTACCAAAAGCTGCTTGAGCGTCACGCAGTCACAAATGTTGGTAAGGAAACTAATCCTGAATAGTCTTTTGGATAACCTTCTTCACCAAAATTAGAGTAAGTATTCCGGGAACGTGGTGACTACATTTTTTTTAAATGTCTTTTTTTTTTCCCAATGGTTTTTATTTAAGTTAATATTAATTTTTTTTTTTTTTAATTATATTCAATTCACTTTAATGATACTTACAGTTAAAAATAGTCTGTGGGGTTTGTTTTCAAATTGAGGCAGAATTATATTGTTTTTTTTCTTCGAACTGTGTTTTTTTTGTACTATCCATGATTCGTATCCAGAATATTTTTCTTCATCGTATTTAACTAAATTAAACCAGTTCGCTTCCTCTATGTAGATTGGACTAAAAGAAAATATATTCTAATATAAATATAAATTTTATTTATTTGTAATATCAAATGAAAGTATTTTTAAAGAATTTGCACAATTTATTTTAATATAATTGCTAGTAGTATTAATAATAAAAATTTGTGCATAAAAAATATGATTTATATGTGAATACAGTACAATTGTTTTTGTTTAATTAATAAAAATAACATTTTGTTTATTTAAAAGTACATAATTACTTATTTTAAATTTTAATATTCAAGACACTAATTTTTCACGAATAAAACAACCATACAACACTGACTATTTAATAATAAATTTACTATATAGTTGAAGTTATCTAAATTTATACTTTTTATATATTTAATTAGTGTTATTTCTTATTAAATTGAACAAAATTAGTTTATATTTAATTAATTGTTTATTAGAATTATATACAGGTAACTCATTTTCGAAATATTATAGAATAGTACCAAGTAAATCTGTTATTCTTGATAAGATGCTGTTTGAAGCTATGTCCACATATGGGACATTCCGTTTCGGGATCTCTTCGAATCCGATGTTTCGACTGAACGTATGAAATATTTTGTATTCTTACTTTGAAGTCTAATTCAGTGCAGGTCTCAAATAGCTTGAAGCAAGTTGGTAGCGGAAGTGCATTGGTTACTTTCTGCAATTAGAAAAAATGTAACTTAATAAATAATTTAACAGTAATTAACATTTTAATTATAAATTTTAAAAAATGAATATTTTAATTATTTATATGAGAAATAATGCAAAAATTGCATACCAACTAAAAAAAATAATACTCAAATCACTGTATGTATTTTAAAACGTACTGAAGTGTCTGAAGTAATTGTATCAATGATTGGACGAACATAAGAAGCAATTTCTTGTAGACAAGTTGTAGACATTGTAGCTATCTGAATTTATCATCTTTAGCGTTGAATTTATTTAACCTTATGACATATGGACTGAGATTCAACATTGTCTATGTATATATATGATACTAATAGTTCAAATTACCTTGGGATGTTTTAGGCCTGGGAATAATACGATTATCAGTATAAACGTTTTGGGTTACGGGGTAACTTCTTATCACATACGGCGGATATCCTAATAACATCAAATTATCTTTATAAGAATGTCAAGTTAAGGTCTAATTTAAGTAATGTATTACTTGTTCCCATAGCCGAAACTTGGGTTGTGTTTGAAGGGCTTATAACTGTATAATTTGGGGATAAAGTCATAATAAATATATAAATTTACGTGAACCTTTTTGCATGTATTGTGTATGATGTAGCGTACGCAAAATATTGCTGCAATATTTTAATTATTGTAAGCTGCATTATTTAGCTGATTATATAAATAAATAATTTATCTAAAATAAATTTCACTAACGTTTTTGATAATTAATAATTTAGCAAACATTTCGATTGATAGAATCAAAGTAGATAATTTATTGCTAAAAACTCAAAATATATAAAGCAAAAGAAAATTAATAGTTATTTGATAGATGAAAAAAGCATTTAAAGCATAAACAGTTTTTTTTGATTTTATGAAGGATCAGAACGGTTTTTTTCTAAATAATTATTTGTTTAGATTAATCTTATTGGATTTAATGCTTAATTTTTAAATAGTAAAAGCTTTCATTTTTTTTCTGATTTCTGTTTTTATAGTGTGTATATACCCACAATTTACTGGGAATGAATTGAATTTTGTTGCTTGATATCAAACTTAATTAATATGAAATTGCTTTGTATAGCCAAAAAATGCACTAACAAATCCCAAAAGATAAGGATTTTGTAATTCAACATTTATTTTTTTTGTTAATGTATATCTTTTTATGTATCATATAAATGGGAGTGTGCATATCCTCTTTTCAGCAACAGCAGCAGCGTCAACAATTACAAAGTTCGCAAAGGTTAAGCACTCCACAATGTCAAAAATTTGATAAGTCAAATAATTTAGATTTATCCATTGAGATTTATGGAGAAAATAAAGAGATAGAAATAGATACTGGGCCAAATGTGGTGCTTAATTATTTCCAAGAAGTAAAGACGTCAAAATCTAAAGGTTCCAAACGAACTCCCACAAGTAAAAAGTTCATATTAAATTGCATACAAACCCAAATTTGTGTATCCAGTATTATTAATAAAACAATTACGTGGTCTATTGACAATACAATTAACCGTGAATTTAAGACTAGTATAATTCCTGTGGATGCTAATAAATGGTATCGGACCGAAGCTTTTTTATATTATCCCGAATGTTATCGAGACTTTGGTCATAAGAGTTCTTCAAGTCATTCATACAATAACAAATTTATTAAAGTTCCTAGTATACTGAATTATACGAAATATGATGGATGTTACGAGATTAGGCCTGGCTATGCTTTATGGATGCTAGATTCTTTATTAAAGCTACCTTCTACAAATAATTATAATGCTTCATTTTTATACAGGATTTTTTTTTTCCTTTATCTTATAGAATATAATTCCGCTTGGTCAAATAAGTCTTTACATTCTTTAAGTTGGAATCAGCAATTACGAAGATTGAGAGTAGCGTTATGGTATACACAAAACTATTTAGCTGAAAATATTCAATCCTCTAATAACGTAAATAGACTCCACACTTATGGTAATTACTATTTTTTCAAATTGCATTTAAAGCTGAGTTTTTTAATTTTTGGTTCATGATTGATATATTTTTTTGTTTTAGTTGAAACCAATGAATTCTTGAAGATTCCAGTTGAGCAAGGAGGTTTAGATGGAGTTTGTTTAGGAGACAATTTAGGGGTTATTGCATGCAATGAAGATTTGAATACTGCCATATTTGATTCTGCTTTCAATTGCACGACGGGCTCCATAATTAATGAGACCAAACAAGTCAAACTATATAATGAACTAGAGTGTATTTGTGACGGACTTATATGGAAGCAAATGTTGATAAAAGGATCAACATGGAGGCGTCCTACTACTTCTTGCGTAGCCACTATTGAGTTTACTGTTATATTCAAACTAAGTTCAAATATTAGTGAAGTTCTTGATCAAACTTGGGAAACCTTAAGATTGTCTCTAAGATCGTATTCTGGACTTTTCATGAAAATTACTAAGTTTTCCGATAGTTTCTCTATTATAAAAGCCATTCAAGAGTTGTTAGGAGCGGATGATCCTGATTTTTCTCACTTCTGCCGCTACGTGATGACCAAGTGCAAATGTAATGAGCAAGTATTAAGCATTTTATGTGCCTCACTTCTTACCGTTATGCGTTTGGGTGCTAGAACGCTTGCAAAAGGTGAGCTATAGTAATGTCCCGTTATTTTCGTACAGATGAAGTAGCTTCTTTTTCAATGCCCTTTATTGATCAGTATTTGAAATGTGTGCTAGGGGATGAAAAAATTCTTTTATTGATGAAGTAGGTATATCAATGTTGGTTTTTGGCATTTATTTTGTCTTATGTAATTAGTATAATATCCACCAATATCTGTACACTTACTCGTATGCATAATTGATTATGCAGACGTTTTATTACTTAAGTTTATACTGATTTGATGTTGTTCAAGAAGTATGTATAAAGTTTATTATATAAATCGATTTAAAGCTGAGTGTTATTATATATAATTTTTGCAGAATGAAAGAATGGATACCGGTGGTACCATTGTACAATAATATAAATGACACTATTCCCTCTGCTTTTATACGTTTAAGTCATATAGAAGAACCTCAATATATAATATACGCCTCTAATTATAGTGTTCAAATTGATCCCTGCACAAGCCGAAATGGATTAGATCCCATAAAGTTCTCGTGTAACTCTGAATTATTGACACGTCTCCCAAAAGTTCTAACAGATGCGGTAATACTTTAAAGCCGTGAATACAGTTAGTAGTTTTGTTAATATTACTGTCCAAATGTTTTTTCACTAGATTAAACTTCTTCGTCACGATTGCAAAGGAAAGTTGTATATAGTTCCCAGTTTCTTATCAGAAATATTTAAATCTGTTGATGCTTCAATATCTAATGATATAAAAATGTTTATCCAAAACGCTAAAGGCCAATATCTTGACATATGTTTATTTAATTCAAAGGAAACTAAATCTGTAACTAACGATCTCTTGAACCCTTATGATATAATTTCTTCGGAATTAACTTTACTACAAGAGAGATTTGTTAATAAAGCAAAACAGATACTTGAAAATAGTTCTTCAAACAGTTCCAATGCACAAGCTATAATTAATAAAATACGCGTAAGTGAATAATTGGTTTTTTCTTAAATTCAATAGGATTCGAGTAAAAGAGTATTGAAGAATTTTCGGCGTGTATTAGAAGTTGCTGAAAGAAATTATTTTGATCAACAAAAATTCAGTGAAGTACGTGATGCATTTTCAGTAATGATGGATTTTTCTAATCAGTCATCTGTGAATCAGTTTCAAAACTACAACGTTTATAATCCGCAATTTTATACTTTAATTTACCCGAATACATTTATAACGAAAATTGATGATATCATCGACATTAACCCTGTAAATGAAATGGATTCATATTTAACTTATGATGCATCCCATAATTTTAGCAGTTGTAATTTTTTATTCTATTCATTTATATATAACACGCCTCTCATCGACGAATGTTCTGCAATATTAGATAACAATTTTATAGGTATCCCTCAAATTAACTCTTTGGCGCAGTGGTTAGAAGAATTCAATGTCACGGTTTTATCTGATTTGGATCATTCAGAAAATAAAGACACAATATTTTGTTTTGGTGATTATACTAGCTTGGCAAAACAATTAGAATCATACATTATACTAACCAAAGAGCTCATGAGTTTCTCGGAATATGGCTATACTACGCCTTTATTCGGTATATTTGAATTAAATTTACGGAAATCTTTGATAGTCCCGTTATCAAGTTTTCAAATTAACTACCAAGCCACATATGAATCTTGGTGTATTCATAATTCCAATAATACAATTACAGTTCCTCAAACACCTTCTGAAAAGCATATTATTGATTCCAATGAATCCAGATTATCTGTCAAAAATGAAGAAATTATGTCATTTACGGCGTATATATCAAGGTTATATTATTATGAGCACGCATATAGTGCAGGAGCAACGCATTTATGGGCATTAGGAAAAATTATTCTTGAACATTATTTACTTAAAAGAGCAACAATTCAGCAAATGATAAATTTTATGTTAAATATCTGCAATAAATCTTTATATCACCCAGCAAACAAAATACGCTTGTTACTCGTGAATTCAAAAATACAGCAAGAAAAATTAGAATACACTGTAATATCCCCATTCGCATCTACCCATAAAGAAATATTCTTCAACAATCAGCTTCACTGGTTAATTTATAAGAAACTAAATTGGAGTAGTACGAATATCAATTCAAATATCAACAAAATAACTCCAGTAAATAGTGATAAAACCCCAATGTGTCCTCAAACAAATGAATATAATTACGACAGAAAGTTTTCTATTCGTGATACTTTGTGTAATTTTTCTATGGTAATTTATGTCTCGGTGGATAAACCCATAAGCGTAGATTATATATCCGTCAATATACACAAAGAAACAGCTGAGATTATGGAATCTATAAGAAAACAAATTGATATGTCTATAGATAGCCCTTGTCAAATTTTATTGAATTACGAAACAGGTACTTGCAAAACACTTATCTCGAACTATTTTTACAACCTTTCTCGTGGAGTTTTATGTGCTCTTTTCAGCTCTAATGTATACCAATATATATTTGTTATTATGCCCAGCAATTTCGATAGAAAGTATAGATTAGAAGATTTTGGACAACCTCACGAATTGATAGAGATTATGCGAGAAAATTTATTTAATTTCAATAAGAATAATAAAATTAAATATACCAGCAACAAATTTAAAACTGAAGGCATTGTAGATCGTATTATTCACATTATATATAATGAAGTCGCATTTGAAGTTCCAAATGAAAATGATTCTGGCATTCATTTACTGCGTCCTTGGAGTTTGAAGCAAATTAGTTTGATATTAAAGTTATTAGCTGAAAGATTTCATTTATCAAGATCAGTTTTACTGTGGCAGATTTATTTCAAATTGTCCAAAGTATCCGTTATGACTAAGTTTGAACAAAGAGTACTTAATTGTGTAATTATTACATTGCTTTGTAAAGTTCTCAGAAAAGTTCACACATTTGCGCAAAGGTATTGAAATTGAACATAAATCACATAAATTGTTTAGGTTTCAAATACATTTTAGTATGGACGTTATTACCAAAATTCCTTCGACTCTGATATCTAATACATCTGGGGACAAAGTTATTTCTGAAATACTACAATTAACTAAAGTTTTTTTACTATTTTCTATGGCATATGTTGACGTTTGCTCTTTAGAAATATTAGATTCTTTTTTCAGCTATGTAAGTATTATATTATAGCATTATTTTTTACTTATAATTTATAATTCAAAACATTATTTATTTTATTTATTTATAATATTATATATACAGTCTATTAAAATATAATTATTTTAAGTTAAAGCTTATAATACATTTATTTATATGTTTGATTATTGAGAAAAATATGCTTATACTTGTGATAGGTCAAATATATTCCATTGAATCTGGTTTTAAAATACGTTAAACTGGCACTGGTTCAAAAGACAATTGTTCATACAAATAGTACATCAAAATATCATACAATATTCCAGTATAAGACAAATATAAATTGTGTAAACATTTTGAATAAATGTGAATATTTGCACGCATTATCAGTTTGGTTATTTGGCGTTCATCGAACAAGTATATATCAAAGACCTGTATTTTTTTATCAACTAAGTTTAAATAAAACAGCTTTCAATAATATTTTGCAACAATTCCAACCAAACTTCAATTTTGACCAGAACTTCAAAAATCTGTTAACAAACTTATCAGTGCAAGCAAATACATTCACATACGTTCAAAATAGATTTTATTATTTAATTTATGTTTGGAATTTGTATTCAAAACCCAATTTACCCATGAATTCTCAATTTTATGTCAAGAATTTACATGAATTATTAGTTCTATCATTCGAATGTTTATGGTTATTTGATGCTTGGATTGGATTCCAAAGTAAATTTAAATATTCCGAAGACTGCAAAAAGCCAGCAGATAAATCCCAATTATTACAAGGTCAAAATAAAATTTCCGAGCTTTGTAGTATTAGTTGCACAAAAAAACACAATTCAAGTCAAAAACTTGACTTTGATTCATCAAATAAACATGAAAAAAATTGTTGGATTTCTGAAAAAGAATTAAAAAACACTTTGTTTAAACGCCCGCAAAATCTTCTTGAAAATACGAAAAAAAATGTATCTGACAAAAATACACAACAGAACTTTGATGACGATGAATCTTCCAATAAATTATTTGTTTGCAGTGAAACATGTGTTAAAGAATGGCATTATTTATATAATAAAATAGAACAAGTATTGACTGTATGTAATTCTTTGTTATCATATAAAAAGAAAAGAGTTGATACGTCGTATAGCCCAAATTTTTTATTATTATATTATATAGTAAATGGATTATTTCATTTAAATTTCAAATACAGCATATCAGACTTTAGAAACTATTTTAAAAAGGCATTGGATTTATCAAAGGAGTCTCTAAGTAATGATAATGATTTCATATATACGTTCAATACCATAATACTTCCATCTATGAATACTGCAGATACTTTCTTAGATGGTATCGATCAAGGTTCTTCCATAATCTTATTTATCGCAAGTATGCTAACAAAGCTAGGGTACTTAGAAAATGATTTGGCGTTAATTAGCGAATCATCGACAATATTTCGTCAAATATTAATAAATACACCTATTTGCCCGTTCAACATATATCCACCATTGTTATATCCTGAAGAATTAGAGACCGAGTATTCCACAATACACAAATATGCTAATTCTGCGAAGCAGCCTAAAAACATTTCACTGGAAACATTTAACGCTTTTGTTGATAATATATGTCTTCAAAATAAAAGCAAAACTGAGTATATATCCGATGAAAAAAAAATAAATATTTTACAGTGGTATATAACAAGAAAAAGATATGATTCTTCAATATGGTTTGAAAGTATTTCGTTCCCAAGTTCTGCAGAGTTTATGGATGATCAAATTCACGAGGAAAAAACCTTTGATAGTGTGAATAAAAAGTGTAAAGAGCAAATTGTTTTAAGTATAGGGTCAAATGTACCATATGGTAGTTTGGGAATAGGATTACCAAGTTATCTAAAACACAATGAACAGCTATATACTATCATGCCGGAATACATCACCGAAAATCATAGGCTAGTTAATGGAGGTATAGATATATGGTGGACAAATCAATTTGTTGAAATTGTCAGTTTACGAAATAAAATTATCAAACATATAGCTGCTGGAGAATACCACGCAATTGTCGTTACAGCAACAAATGATATATATACCTGGGGAAACAATAGATATGGACAATGCGGACTACCAAATGAAGAGTCTAACTTAGAAGAAAAAAAAAAAGATAAGTATGTGGAGCAGCTACCTAGCAATCTTATGGATATTGACAGATTAAGACAATCGTCGTTTTATGATGATGTATTTGCATATACTAAAACATCTTCGTATAATAGTTTAATGCATAATACAATTAATACTAATTCCAATGATAAACTAAATAGTTCAGACACTAGTAATAATATAAAATTATCCAAATATGGCACGGTTTATCGTTTTTCACATAATATTGATTTTAAGTATGATACATTAAAACAGGTATATCATGATGTATGGCATTCAGGTGTCAAGCTATTGGCTCAACTATTATCTGAGCGTAAATTTAAATATGTGCCTTTATATTTACCATGGGAAACCTACTTTATTGATGATTTATTACAAAAAGCAAAATCCAATAATCATTTTGAAGTATTCAAATCTTTACACCTATATGAAATTAGTAGACCTAGACCGTCTACAATTCGTACTATGTCACCATATGCAACGGATTGTGTCCCTGTACCTAGCATTATAAATAACTTTAGTAATTTAGAAAACGTAAAATCGTCACAAAGTTTCAGTAATCTACTTTCTTCTACCAAAATATCTAACATAGTCTGTGGAGCAAATTTCACAGTTCTAGTGACAACTGAAGGCTTGATTTATACATGGGGCAGCAATCTTGACGGATGTTTAGGAAATGCATCGCAAGATAAGTGTTCATGGCAGCCTAAATGTTTATCTGCAAAGCTTATAACTGAAGCATGTTTGAGTGATTATTCAGATTTATTAGATCGTTTTGAAAAAAGCTCAGTAGAGAATGAACCCAATGGAGATATTTCAGAGCTATCGGCTAGTGATATATTGAGTCATTATTACGCTAGAAGAATAAGTTCAGCGAAAATGGTATCATGTGGACCATTACATATATGTGTTACTGATCATGAAGGAGGTTTATGGGTTTGGGGTAGAGGAGACGGAGGACAATTAGGTGTTCCATATCCGTTACTTTTATCGCCCAACCATCAATACTTGAATATTGGTTGCACATATCCATACAGATTGCGAGTATTCGTACGCGTTATAGATATTTCTTCTTCAATTACTGATATCGCGCAATTGTATAAAATTACTATCATTAACTTCTTATACGATATAAAAATCTCCCCATCCAATGAAAAAGCATTAAAATGCATAACATGTAGACCTAGCAACGATCAAAAAACCTTGATTTTTACAACTACAGATGCAGTTTTATTATTGTATTCTAAATTAAGTATAAAGGAAATTTTAGAGAATCCTTATATCCACCCTACGGAGATATTATTCGAAAAAGTCGCTTGTGGCGAAGCACATACATTATCCGTAGGTCGTCCTGCCGGTGCCTTACAATTTCAAATGTTATTTACATGGGGTCAGTGCTTGTACGGACAGTTAGGTATTCAGACCACAGATGCTATTAATGAAGTAGATGTCATAAAATCATCAGATGCAATTGAAAAATCATCACCCCAATTTACATGTCAAGCATTTGATCTATCTTTATTATTAAAAGCTACCAAATTAACTGAACAAAACCTCTCAACATTCCACATTACGTACGAAAATGATTCCAGGACTACTCCTTGTTTGATTTTAAACAATTATATAGACACTAGAGATAATATAATTGTTTTGCAAGCTGGCGGCTGCTCTAACTTTATGATATTATTTAGTGGAAAAGCTTGTGTTTGGGGTTCCAACGATTTCCAAGTTTTAGGATTTCCTGATTCCAAGTATTATATATATATTTTATAATACTTTATATAATAACAATATAATATGATTTATATATATTTATTTTTCTAAGTTATTATAAAAAGAATTATATTTTTTGTTATTATTTTTAATTATTTAGAGCATTTTAGAATAATAATAAATTATTTCATTTTAGTATATAAATGCTTTATATTTCAAATTAATGATTGTAACTAATTTGATAAAAAAAAAGAATTAATATATGGTTTTTCTATTTTTAGATTCCATGATTTGCAAAAGCCGCGTCTAATGTCCATATATCCTTCCAAAAAATTTAGAAACGGTTATTTTGCTATGGGAGCCTCTAGACTTTTTCTTGTTACTACAAACTATGAGCTATTGTGTATTGGGAAAGATCTATTCGGAGCCTCAGGTCATTTTCTTGATAAAATGCCTCCTAAAATCTTTCAAGATTATCAAGCAGAAGCATCTACGAAACAACCTGAAAACATTTGGAAGCCAATCAAAATATCAAATAACATAAAGGTAGAAAAAGTAGCATCAGGAGCTGCTTTTTCAATATTTGTTGGAGTTCAAGATAATTCTCTTAATAATACAACAGATACAGAAAATTAATGTTTTTATTCAGTCTATTATTATTATTACTGTTATTATATATACATATATAATATGAACTTTGTTATTTTATCGCTTTTTATATAACAATTTAACTTTCTACGTTTATATTAGTACAAAACTAATTTAAGTAGGTGATTTTAGAAAAAAACATATATGATTTATATAAAATCATTTAAAGCAATAAATTGAAATACATTAAATAACAAATGTATTATTTTATACATATAAAAGTTAAATTATTTTTTTTTTTTTTTTAGAAAGAACTAATTTTTATTAACAGGGTTTGGGCATACACGATTTTCAGAATTTATAAAGTTCTCTGCAGGAATACTTTGACGGTTTAAGGTTGACCGCGTAACGGAAGCATCTTTATAAATAAAAAAGCGGAAGAGTAAAGAACTGGAAGCACTAGATCCAATGCCAATACGTGCGCTTCTTCGAATGACATGAATGTGTTTTTTATTGTTATAAACTCCCCAATAAGATTCCAAATAGTGCGTTAAAAGTACTTCGTCTATATCTTTAAAGAATTTCTGAGATTTTATATATTGGTAAAGTTTTTCATAGTCGATAGGCTCAGTTAAATATAATTCATCACTTGTTACAGTATCTGTATTGTTTAATAGTTTTGTGATGCCAAAACATTGGCATAAACAACCAGGACCTCTACACAAAGAGTTTATAAAGGTAGGATGCCTTATAACATCATCAATTTTTTCATAAACTATTGTTTTTGAAGAAGTTATTGAAGGTTCTTGAATAATATTTGTGGTATGATTTTCAGAGGAATTTTGGTTATTAGGTTCTAAAGTTGAGAATTTTGATTCGGCTTCTTTATCTATTGATTGGTTAAGATCGTTATTGTCCGTAATATTGAAATTTTCCGATAATAATTTTATATCACCTATTTTAAATTATTGGGCGAAGTAATTATTTACCTGTGTCATGAGTGGTAGTTACATTTTGGCTAAGGGGACATTCGGATATTAGACTTTCAATATTTTCTTCGTTGACTGGACTATCAATTAAAGGTTTATTTGTATCGAAATTCGATATAGTGTTTACTAAAGAAGAGGATACACTCGAAACGTTGTCTTTGGGTTCAGTGTTTTCTGCTATTTTAACCAAAATAGCATCTTTACTATTTTCTGATAACTCTGACTTGACTTCCTTACTGGTAAGCAAAGAGGAATCATCCTGAAGAAAATTATTTGGATTTGTACACGAATATCCACCAGTTATATCGTTTAGCTTTGCATCATCAATTTGCAGAACAGGATCATTTTTTATCACAGTGACTGTAGCTTCTTTTTGACTTTCAATATTATTAGTATTGTTTACATAAGGAAATGCAGAGCTCGAAAAAGGTGATTTTTCCTTAGAGGCATTATCGTAAATAACTTGACTGTTCGAGTAAATACACGTATTTGAGGACATTATTGGTTTAGTTTCAGACTTAATTGGATTCATATCAATTGGCTCATCTATTTCAGATATAATTGTATTAATATCTTTAGATTTGTCTTCCACAACTGTTTCGGAAGCTTTTCTCTTTATTATAACAAAATCATCTGTCTTCAACTTAAAGTTTACTATAGAAGACAAAAAGTCGGGTGTATTTATTGATTGATCATTTTCCATTTCATCTTCAGAAGAAAAAGTTTCGGTTTCGAGCATATCTTCATCTTTATTTTTTTTTTTTTTTTTACTGGAGACTTTAGCGGAAGAATGAGTGTGTTTTTCTGAAATAGAGAAGTCTGAGTTTCTATCTTGAGAATCATCCATAAGGCTATGTTTACTAAATCGCTTTTTATCTATTTTTTTTTCATTTTTTAGGTCATTTGATTCAGATCTGTTGATTATATAGTCAGATGATTTTTTTCTTCCATATTCACTAAAATTTCGAGGATTTTGATAGATTCCGTATAAGTTATCCGATGCTACACTCTTTGATCTGTCAATATCTTCACAGTTATTCGTGTCTCCTATATAACCATAATAATTATCTTGTTGCTCGATGTCATCATTAATCATATTATCTTCATCCGTATCATCGTCATCATCATTATCAATGTTTAAATCCGTTAAACGTCGACGACGCTTTTTTTTTTTTTTTTTTATAAATTTTGTAGATATCAATAATTCTCGCCTTCTTAGCATATGTTTGATTCCTACCAAAGGTGAAACAGCTCGTATCAGAATACAATGGGGAGTAGATTTTTTCTGTACGCTAATATTGATAAGGGTATGAATGCCATAGCAAGTATATATATAAGCTGTTCCTCCTTGTTCAAATATGGCATATGTTCTTTTAGTGGGTTTTAACGAATATGCATGTGAAGCTGTATCTTGTTCTTCTCCATATAAAGAAGATTCTGGACCTGCTTGATACGCTTCAACTTCACTTATTCGACCAACTGTTAACTGATTATTTATACGCGTCCATAATAAACTGTGTAATAAAGACTGGGTTATATACAGCGTATCATTTTCTTCATAAAAACTCCTAGTTAATCGTTTCGGAGGGTTGTTGAGTATATAATTACACACACATAAGTGAAGATTTTTTAAAATATCATATTTTGAGTTGTTCTGTCTTCTTTTGGTACGTTCCACCATACCTTTCTTCAAACAACATTATTTTCTATCATATATTTTGTAGTATAATCAATTTATCTTGAGTTTATGCATATTTTTTTTTAAATATCAGTACTTATAAGGAAATCAAAATGTACTTATGTAAGCTGTGATAACGTTGTTAAGATTAAATTTTATATAAATTATAATTAGTATGGGATTTTTTTTTTATTTGGTCGGGTTTAATCAAAAATAAATTACTTTTCAGTTCTGATATGCATGAATAATTCGTATTTAATAATATTTCGAAATTTATATTTGAAGTATTTTTGTTTGTATCAACTTGATAATTAAGTAATGTTAATTACATGTCATAATTATTTTTATTTAGTTCACGCGTTCAATCATGTTCCGCTCAGTAACTAATTCATAGTTATTGTGCTTTTATCAAACGCCAAAATAATTATTAGTACGCTTAATATTTTTTAAGGCAGTGAAAGGTATTCTTTTACTCATGTACTAATTAAAAGCTTTTTTAAGTCAGTTTACAGATTTTAATAATTTGTATGTGTTACAAAAAAGCCACAAACGTTGAAAGATGAACTTTTTTAAAGAACCAGCCAATAATATTCCTGAGTTTCTAAAAACAAATGAAAAGTAAGTTGTACAAATTTGTTTTCTTTGTATTATATGAAAAAAATGTTGGTTATATTTGAAAAAAAGTGATAAAAATCAATAAATTAAACTTTTTTTATTTAGTAGAGCTAAAAATTCGGGGAATATTATAAAAAATACACCAAATACAGAAGCTGATTTGAAATGTCCCAAACATATAAAAGAAAATCTGCAATTTTATTGTTTGGATTGTGAGAATTCTGAGCCTATTTGCAGTATTTGTTACATCGAGCATACCCAGCTTAAACACGATGTATACGATATTGAAAAAGCTTGGAAAATTGTTCGCGACGTTCAAATAAAAGAAATTATTCAAACCAAAATTAATATTGCGCAATCAAATGCATATAACTTATACATCAACCTATTTAACAAAAATAAACAGCTTGAATCGAAGTTGCTTCAAAATCAGAAAGTCATTCAAAAGAGAAAAAATGAAATACTCAATAAGCTTAATGTAAACTAAATCTTAAGTATATATAACATCTTACTATCATCAATTAAATCTTTATTGCAAATAATTTAGTATATACTGTTATTATATATTTATGTACACATATATAATAATTTAAATAATACTAATATAAATAGTAATAAAATAATTAATAATAATATAAATAATAATATATAAAATATAATATATAATATATAATATATAATATATAATATATAATATATAATATATAATATATAATATATTTTATATATATATATATATTGTTTATTCTTGATCTTGGTATTGCATTTGTATTCGAAGATATATAATTGCTATTGTAGAAGACATGATGTTATTGTAAAATATCTAGAATTACTTTAGAAGTTCCTATTCT
>JAQIFP010000096.1:20685-58137 GCA_030141585.1 Ophryocystis elektroscirrha
TATAATATATAATATATAATATATATATATATATATATATATATATATATTTTTTTTTATTTATATCATTTATATTATATAATGCATGTTATTTAAAATAAATAAATATATAAAAATATAGTGTAAGCTGGTATATATATTTAAAATTAGATAAAGAATGTTTTAAATATTGATGTGATAAGAGTACTGAGTCTTATTTCTTTTGGCGTGTATGCAGGAATTTGAAAAGTATTATAGCGAAAAATATGAACAAATCACAATTGGTTTACAAAATAGTATTAATGTGAAAAGTAAACACTTGGCATCGGAATTGGAACGTTTAACAAATAATTTGGATGAATTAAATAAAATAGAGACACAATCGGTACACAATCAATGTGATTGGTACTTTCATCACAATAAAGAAATATTGAACTTTGAAAATATTGAAATTCCCAAACATACTATAAATGAGCTTAAATCTTTGATTTATCAAATTCAAAACGCATACAAAACCTTATATCCTTCGATAAATGATTTATTTAAAATTCAAGCATAAATTATTAGTAGAAGGGTACAAAAAATGTTACATATTTAAACAAACATATTAGGCACGGTTTTAATACTAAATTATAATTTAAAAGAATTTGAAAATGGTAAATTATATAATACACGTAACTTTTTTTTTGCAGACATTTACCAGAAAACAATTACATAGAAACCAGTTATTTAGTTCCAATTCTATTCACCATAAAAAACCTAAAGAATTGATTGCAAAATTAAAAAAAAAATCATGGTTTACTTTTCAAAACATGTTCATCGTTTTCATATTAGCTTTATTAATTTTTTCAGGTAATTTTATGTAGTGTATGGATATATATGTTCATATTTTTTTTATATGAAAATAGTGATGTGCCATGTATATAGAAGCAGAAAAAAAAAAATCATTATTTATTATAGGAATTATTGAGATTTATTTGACAATAAATAGCCGTATATGGAATTAGTACATACTACAGCTTACTTATTAGATTTCTTCTTTTCAAGCTTATTTTTGTAAAATAATAATTCGGCTCCTTCCAATAAATAGCCGTCAGCTCTTCCGCATTGTCCCGGTCTAGATGATATACACGCTAATAATCTTCCTGAGTTAAATTGTTCTTCAAATGTTGGATCAAGTTTTTGCGTAGCGTTTCTAGCTTCTCTTTTTTTCTGTACATGTTTCGAAAAATGTTGAGCTTCAGCCTCAACAGTAGTCTCTGTAGTGTTAACTGATTTTTTGCGATTTAAATCAACGCCGTAATGAGTGAAATACCATTGCTTAAACGGTGTAGCATCAACTAAAACGATTGTGTTCTTAACAAGAGTGTTTGTTCTGACTAATTCATTGTTTGAAGCATTATATACAACTTGGGCAATACGGGTTTTTCTTGAAATACCTGAAGCATATTATATAAAAAAAAAAAAAAGGGTTTTTATTACCTTCAGACCCCCATGAATAGCTTCCAGCTTCTAATCGAAGAGCACGGAATTTGATATTTCCTCCACGACAACGTATAGGTCTAACTCGAGTAGCTCCTAACTTTGTCATGGCAGGGTTTCTTCCCATCTCATACTTTCTTTTCTTTTTGTGAATGGAGACTCTTCCACCAGTTGCTCTTCTTTTATGGCGGCTATTTCGTGATATACCCATATTTGCTGTTTTTCACCTGTTAAGCTGTTTCAGACCTGCTGTTTGGGACGAAATTTATTTACAAGACATAATAGTTATGATGTGCTTTCTTATATAAAAATAATTTAGTATATAAATTGCAGTAGATTAAATAAAATTTATAAAATTAAGGGGTTTTTTTTTATTACAATTTTTTTTTTATTTTGTAATGGGTTTTTTCTTAATATTATGACTTTTTCTCTCAGTAAATAATTAAGAAATAATGTCAATAAAGAATATAAATTAAATTAGTATTTGTGGTTTATATGCAACGAAGCATCAAAAAATAATATCGGTGATAATGAACTATGTCAAACTGGTATTTCTCACGACTAGAAAAGAGAAATGTAAAAGATTACGATGTGAAACCAATATTGACTGCTATAAAACCAGAAACAAAATTAGCATTTATTGATAAAGAAAAAGATTTAGTTTTGTCAACAGATATATGTAATAAAGAAAATATTTTAATTGCAAATAAGTCGGGTAACATTTATGTATGGAGTTACTCGAACATATTAGATAATTATGTAGACTATTTACATTATATTATTCAATGTAAACCAGAATACCCTTTGGGATATGTGCCAACATCAGAGGAAACAGAATTTCATATTAAACATCTTGAAGAAAAAATTAATTATGTTAAACCATTATACAAGTTAAATATCCCTAATTTATTGTACTGTAAATGGCTTAATAACAGTAGTAAAATAACATTAAGTGATACAAATAATAATATATATATATTTGATATATGCAGTTCTTTGAAAACCCCACTATTAAAAAAAAAAAATATATCAGACCCCATTAGATTTATGATTAATTATAACGATTATACAACGTCTAATATGGAGACATATAATAAATTGGATTCTGATGTAATTACGTGTTTTTTACAGAATGAAGTCAAATTATTTGATATACGAATAGGACAGTTTATAGGTACTAAAATTAATACACGGAATCCTTCATCGGCAATATATAGTCATATTAAATCTCAGTATTTATATATAGGAACTTTTAATGGTGAGATATACGCTTGGGATCTCAGGAATACTTTACAGCCTATTACCTTTAGTATTACTAGAAAAGAAACCAGTCAATTCAATGGAACATCTAATCGTTTAAATGAATTATTATCGGAATTAAAGGCTCATAGAGAAAGTAGAAAAATTATACATGAACAAATGTATAAAACAGACAAAAAACCTAAATATTATCCATTAAAAAAAGACAATTTACACAATAAACTTGGATTCAATTCTGAAACAGATATGTGGAATTTCGTAAGAACCACTTCTGATTCTATACCTTCTAATACTGTTAAAAAACAGAAAGTTACTAAGAAAAAATTAATCGAAAAGAGCAATAAAAATGCCTCTTCATTATATTCAAGTTTAGACTCTTTGTTTTACCCAGGAGCTGATTTAGTACAAGAAGATTATTCCAGAGAGGATGTAGAGATGACGCTCCCATACAATGAACCTATAGTTAATACATCGACTAGGAAAAGTATTTCATCATTCACGAAAATATCTAAATCTAAAAAATTAAGAAATTATACAGAAAGTAGTACAAACGTATCATTGGGAAATGCGTTGGAGAATGCTTTATATAGAATAAATACGAATAAAGCACAACTTGATGATTCAGTAGTCCATAGATATCCAATAAGCAGTTTCAACTTTATTCAAAATGGAAAATATATATTAAGCTCAACTATAGCTTCAGTGGACCCTCATCACATATACACTGGAAAAGACCATTTCAAAGTATGGAACCCTTATAATGGAGGTATGGGTGATATAATATTTGATATACCTGCGTATTTATGTAAAGTGCCTACTCTAAGCGAAATACATTCTAGATGTATAATGGCTAACAAAGATAAATTCAAACATCATACCGTATATTCAACACGTTGCGATGTAATAAAGGGTATAAATAATGTAGAGTATTTGTTATCGGGATTTGGGAACCGTTTATTAATTCATGATGCCATTGATGGTACATTAAAAGCTTCTCCTGCTAGTAGTCATACAAATCAAATTGTAGCTGTATATTGTCCTAGCAAAATACCCGATATATCCGCTGGTCTTGGGTCAGGACTTTTGACTATAGATTGTATGGGAGATATTAATTGTTGGACAACTAAAACGCACAGTTTTTAAACTAAAAACTAATAACTATTTATGACTAAAAAAACTTTAACGAATATCCAATATTATTTAAAGCTCATGTGGGTTTGACTACGCCAAAATTTGTTAATGCTGGATACTTTGATTGCTCTGCTGGTGATAAAGAACAAAAATCATTCCAGTTAGTCGGCCATGTCGATGGTTTCAAAGAATACTGGAAACAATAATAAGGAACTTTGCTAGCTCTAGGATTTTCCAGTCCTTTAACATTCATATAACAGCAAACACACTTCACAGTATTCTTGAATTTTACCGAGCCAGGAGGTTGGAATTCATAAGAAGAGTAAAGACATAAAAGACAAGTAAGGAATATTACAATCTGATAAAACAAAATAAATGTTATATTATATTATTATTCTATTAATTGTGCTATAATAAAATCGACTACTCTACTATAAGAAATAATATTTACAACAATAGAAAATAATTAGGGATATGTTTATAATATATATATATATATATAGTGTAAACTTACCAGGAAAATAAGACCTATTGCTCTTAGTAACCATTCATACCATAAGAAGCTACACGAAGAAAAATATTTACGCACAAAAGATGAACCAAAATAATTTGATTGGGGGGGGGGTCTGGTGGAAAGAGGCGGTTTTTTTTTTTTGATAAGATTAAAAGACGTCATTGTAAGCAAACTAACACTAAATCCAGTAATTAAACCTCCAAAATGAGCCCAATTATTTGTATTACCAGTAAAACCATCAATAAAAGCAATCACAATAACTACTAAAGTGAAGAAAATAGTTACAATAGGCTTCGGCATTGTATCCCAGAATTCTACAAAAATAATTATAGTTTATATATGTACCAGCACAGTATATAAATATCGAGCCTATCAAACCAAATAAACCTCCAGATGATCCAACTGATAACGAGCATGGGTCTGCCACAGCTGAAACTAGATTACCGCCAATGGCAGATACGACAAATATAAAAAATGTTCTGCAGAATCCCCAATCAGGTTCATACATAAGAAAAAATTGACATTGGCACAAAACATTGAAAATTAAATGAAACCATCCTGAATGAAGACAGCACGACCAAAATAATCTGAACCAATCTCCTTCTCGTATTGAATTTGTATGTAAAGCTCCTAATTCGTAAAAAACAAAGCCATGTGGTTTGGAAGAGGCAGATGAATATATAGAGCTTTTAATATTATAACGAATTTTGGAATAAATTAATCTAAGTAGTAATAAATAATAAAATACATATTTAAAGTAAAATATGTGTATAATTAATTTAAAATGTAACTAGACATATATATATATATATATTTTTTTTAGAAAAACTTGTATACATAGATATAGATAATATTCAATGTAATTACATTTTTTTTAATTTATGAATTATTAAATATGCGTTAAAAGATAAAAATGATATTTAATTCAAACTAATCTATGAAAATTCTTTAATTTTATTTATGTGTCTATTCTATGTATTAATAAACGTCAATATTATTTTAATTTAAAGTTTAAGTATAAAGAATAATTTATTTAATTACGTTTGAAAAAATATTGCAATAAATGCGCTGGAAGTTGCAATAAGATTGATTAGTTTGCCTTTAAGAGAGTTGTATTTTAATGCCGGGTCATGCGAAGCTGCACGGCTTTTTGATGCAGCAGTTTTCAAATAAAATAAAGGAGCGCGTCGATCAACTAACTTAACTCTGTCATTTTCATTTTTTAAGTCCAAATGAAGATTCTGGATACGTTTGTCTACAGTAGGATCATTATGAGCTAAATTGTTATAAATTTGCACTAAAATGGCGTCAGGAACACTTTTGTTGATTGGTAGCTCATTTTCAGGCTTTTTTGCAGGATTTTTTCCGTGCTCAAAAAATTTCATATTTTCGTTTGTTGACACGGTGCATATATATTTTTTCTACCGTTGTGAAAAAACCAATTTCAAATATATACAATATTACAATTATAATAATTTTTGTTAAATAAAATATTACACTGATGCTTCAATTTTACAGATTTTGTTTGTATACTCTAAAAAAAAAAGATTTAAATAAAATATGAATTTAAGAATAATCAAAGAGTGTATTTATAAACTATTAGTTTCTGATGATTCTTTTGAGATTTCGCGCTAGGTTTCTATAATCGTTGTAATTAAAGTGAAGAAAATTGGTTTTTAAATATTTATGCTCATAAATATTGTATTTTGACCAATCAGATTTGGAACTGCTAAAATGTGAAGTTCATTTGGTGACCAATGTAAATAAAGTAAATTTAGAATTAATACTTTAATTATTAATATTATGATACTTAAAGTGGCTTTTGCACGTGATCCACTAGGTAATATTAAATATACAAATAGAAGTTAGAAATATGAGTACATTTAGCATTCCAAGGCCAAGAGTCACAAAAGAACAAATAAAATTATATTTAAAAGATCCAGAAATAGTGACATTGGAGATTTTGTTTGTATGCTTAACATTGTCTAATGTATTTGTTGTATATCGCATTTTATTGGATGTATGCCCTTTTCCAATAACAGTAACATGGTTTCAATTATTAACAAGTTTCTTGTATGCATATATCCTTGGGCACGCCAGTCAAGAATTCAAACGTTGCATGTTTCCAAAGTTTGTGATAAATTTAAAATTAATGGAAAAGTTGGCATTTTCTATGCTAATATATTTAGCTATGATCACTAGTGCAAATATGTTACTTCGAGCAACACCATCTATAGCTACTTTTCCTATAATAGCTTCTTTTGCTGTATCCCTTCATCATGCGTCAAGATTTATTGGATGTGGACAAATATATGTTCCTATTAGATGGTTGTCACTATTAATCATGACAATAGGCTTTGTGTTAGCTATATTTGATTCGGAAGTAATGGGATTATCCGTTTTACCTATCGCATTAATTTATTCTGTGACCTCTGCAGTATTCCATGCATGGTGCTTAGAGAAATGTATGCATATAGTAGACGGGAAAGGCAATTCGTTGCATAATCACCAAGTAGCTATGGGTCTCATTACTTTACCTGTTTTATCGTTATTTACTGGAGAATTGGGAAAATTCTTAAGCTGGATGCCATCATCATTCAACGTATTATTTACTTATCAAACTTATGGTTGTTTGATAACTGCCGGAACTATTCCTTTTGTTAAAAACGCTGTAGCAAATCGATTGATAAGACGTACTGGACAAGCACCTTGGAGAGCTTTAGAAATATTGTCTATGATATTAGTATTTTTGATCGGATCTTTCGTATTCAAGTTTTCTACTATAATAGGATTCATAAGTTTCATGCTCGTACTCTCTGGTCGTATTTTGGGAGCTTTAGATGCGCTGTCTAAGAACCCAGAAGATGCTCGCAAAATATTACAAAAAGAACCTCAATATAATTCAGCTATGCCTTCATATGACCCTACGGGTATATCAAATTCATTTGATAATGAAACACCCCCTGCCATTCAAATAACCCTGCCTACTGAATCTTTAAAAAGTAGTTCCATGGGAGGAGATTCTTTGAGAGGTGAATCTGTCAGAGGTAGCGATGTATATGAAAGAGGACATCCCAACGCTGAAACTGCGAAAAAGCCGTTATTGTCAGAAGACATTGCTGAGATGTAGTTATATAGATATATAAATATTATAAGTTTTTGCAAACATAATTTTTCTATAGTATAAATTGAATTGAAATTATATTAAACAAAAAAACAAAAAATTAAATTTTAGTGTCAATACAATTATTTAAAGTTTAGCAACGGCAAACTTTTCTTGTTCTATTTGAACAGCATACATCATGTTTTGAAACAGGTTTTCTTGATTTCGGCTTGGTGTATTTAGAAGATTTTGGAGGCATTATATGAGGTCCTGGGATGGGATGCATGGGAGGATGATAGTATACAGCAGATTGGTGATGATACGGATGTGCATATACAGGCTGCGGTATCTGCCTCATATAATAAGGATAAGAATATTGTGGAGACATCTCATATTGGTCATATGTGACATACGCATGCGATGGATGTTCCATATGATGGGGGTGAGGAGGAGAAAATTCTTCGTTGTAATGGTGCACATCAGCTGGGTATACAGGATGTTCTTCTGCTCCTACGTATGCGCGGTCTGGACGGATCGAAGCCCTTATGTGAGGTGTATATACAGAATCAATAGGTTCAACAACAGACGAATGTATCACTGGATGTGTGTACGAACCTCCTGGTCCTGATTTTCGGTTTCCATATAAATCACTATTAGGTGATATATATACAGCATCAGAAGTATAAATACATGGTTTACTTGAACCTGATGTCTTGTATATAGTTTTCGTTTGAGGTGATTGATGTAAATTATTAGGATAGCCTAGACTGTAAGGAGATTTTTCGAAAGTTGGATGATCTGGGTTATATATGACTTTTTCCATAGATTTTTGATCTGATTTGTATATTGGTTCTTCCCTATTACTGTTTTCTGCAGTATACGTTACTTTTTCTAAATGGGATTGATCTCGATTGTATATATCTTTTTCTTCTGGCTGTATATACACAGGTTTGGTATTCGTATACGGTATAGACTGATGTACATATTCTTTGTTTGAGTCTTGTATTATATGCTTAGGGTGGTCTTCCGTCAAATAATTTTGATTAATTGGTGAAGAGATCTCTTTATTTTCAGAAATTTGTGTAGTGTATTTTGGCTTATATTGTGGAACAGTAATTGACGGTTCTTCTTCTTTTTCATTTTGTGGTAGATTCCTATTTGTACTGCATACTGAGTCTTTCAAGGATCGTTCTGTATTTTTTTTGTATTCTTGTTGAATTTGGAATTCATTATAATGTGGTGTTATTTGATCTTGAGTAGGCTGTACGTTATATATAGTAGGCCGTTCTATGGATGTTTGGTCATAATGCATATAATTTGATTTTTGAGATGGATAAGATCGATTAGTTTCTTGCATTTTAGGTGTATTTTGTTCTTTTGCTTCAAATGGCGTATTGAATGATTGTAGCTTTGGCATCTCAGAAGTTTGAGATGTATTCAATTCAAACAATTTAGCTTTTTCGGTTTCTGTCATATCTTTGAGTACTACGTAACCAGGAAGCTCATCAATGCTTAGAAATGGTATAACACCATCTTCTTCTATATATGGCAATTCGGGAGTTCCAAGATTTTCTAAATGAGCATTAAGTTGTTTTAGAATAGTATTATATTGTGCAGGTGGCAAATTAACGTGTTCGTGTTTTTCCTTGGCAGCAATGGCGGTTATTTTAGATGCAACGGGAGTTAAAACATGAATATCAACAGGTACAACTTTAGGTTCAAGCTCATATGTTTCAACTTCTTCGGGAGTTTCCGCATCATACATAATTGGTTCAATTTTTTGCGATACAGCTACTGGTGTTTCTTCTAATTCAAGGTGTATTTCTTGTTCGCAACCAGGCTTAGGTACACGAATAATTTCCCCTGGTACTTCAACGGTTCTTTCCACTTCAACGTATTCTATTTTAGGTACTTGTTTTATAACCTCTTTTGGAACAACTTTTATTTGCTTTATAGGCGAGAGTACTTCTCGTGGTACTTCTCGTATCTCTTTTTTTTCTATATGATGATCTCTATATTCTATTTGTGGGACTTCAATCAGTTTGTCTACATATTCTATTTCATATTTCGGTACAACTTTTTCGACCTCAACAATTGATTTAACTGGAACGGTTTTTACAACTTCTTCTATGACCGGAACCTGAAGTATTTAATTGTATTATCATATTAAATAAAATAATTTAATATTTTATGTAAATAACTATACACTCGAAATATATACAACAATAATAATTATAATTAAATTAATAAGAAATTGGTTATATACAGTTACTTACTTCTACAAAACGGACAGAATGTTCCGGCATCGAGCGTGTTAAATATTCTTCAGAAATTACTACAGAAGAAATCTGTCTTCTGCTAGATGGTGTGTAACCTGCAAATTCATCACAATCTATGCGTTTAGCATCTTCAGGAGGGTATGAATTGTGTTTTTGATGCATTGTGTAATCCCTCGTTGAATAATAAGCGTTTTCCATGACTAATGATTAAGCTGATTAACAGCTGCACAACTTACTGCATGTAAGGACCATCACATGTTGATTTATACCCTAGTTTTCTTAGCATGCTTACAAACCAAGCTTAGTCACCATTGTTTTCAATTATTTCTCATAAAGTCACAGATTATGTCATTTTGGACATAATTCCAAGACATATATAAATATGCACTTCGCTTGAATTTAGTTTTTAATTTAAGTATATAGCGCATATGTAGGCAGGTTGAAACATTCGCACATATTTTTAGATGCATGTAATGTATTATAAATCGTATACAAATATTTATATCAAATATTATTACAAATTAAGCTTTGCAATGTTATATTTTAGTTATAATATATATAGAATGCATTTCTATAGATGTTTAAAAAATATATTTTCTTTGAAGTTATTTATTTCAAAACGGAAATCTTGTGGATAAATTGGGGCTGGATTGAGGTTGTCCTTGAAGATGTCCTCACGCCTTTAGCAGAATTAATAAATTTAAGAGTGTTTTCCTCTTTCTTCATTTTCAGTTTGTTTTGGGACTTATGCATATTTAAAAGTTTGTGAAAAAACCAAACAGTGCGTTTGTAAACATTATATAAATCTTCTTCAGAAACGCTCATGTATAATGAATCAAAAATTTCTTTTTGATTTTTATCAGAGTAGATTTCTATGGCAATACGTATACTGTCAGCTTGGGTTTCAGGGTGTAAACAATAAATGTAGGATTCTACGGTATGTTGCGAATTACTTCTTGATAATTTATCTTGAAATATCCAACTTTTCAATTTCTCTTTAACTTCGTCTTTCCCTTCTATTTGAAACTTTACTATAAAAATTAAAATAAATAAAAAATATATACTTTGTAACTTTCAGTAAAAATACGTTTTAGTTAGAAAGACTTATTTTGTTAAAAAATATCAATGCCCATTAATATATAATTGCATATCTATATGTGTATATAAATATATATGATATATGGTATATTATAGCTGAAATTATTTTAGCAATTTTCTTTTTTTTTTTATGCTCAGTAATTATAGTAATATAAATATCTTTTATACATTAAAGCTCTGTCAGAAAAACTGCTTTATGATTAATTATAGACTCATTACATATAAATTATAAGTACTATAATTTTATTAAAAACATTACATTTACAGTTTGTAGGGTAATGGGGATCCACGACCCAAAAAGACGGGTTACATGATTTATCTTGCTGACAAGAAACTATATCAGATAAACATTGTAGTGCAGTAGTTAAGCGATTCGTAAAGTTATGGCTTGTATACATTTGACCAGTATTCATGTTTAATAATACGGCAGTACCGAAGTAACAGGCTTTAAACCAGAACGCAGTAAACTGTTGATCAAATAATACACTTGAAAGTATTTTTTTGACATATTCGTTGATGCTTTTAGAAGGTAAAGTGTTGATAATATTTAATATGTGTTTCGGAATAATTTCTAGAGGAAGATCAATTTGTGCTAACTTGGAAATCATATAAACCATCTTATGTGTAAAGAACTCTTTTTCCATGTTTTCAGAATATTCATATTGCAGAAGAATTTTATGGTTTTCACTCATTATGTCATAAAGCATTACTTTTGTATGGGAAGGTTTAGTTTTCCGAATAGTTAATAATCTGAATAATTCGGAGTTTAGAAACACCATAATTCGAGCTCGATCTATGGGTGTTACTTGTGATACCGTGCAACGTCTAATTCCTCTATTATTTGTAGTGTTAGGCGGGGAAAATGGTTTTATATTTCCACGCTTTGGAAGTGCAACTGTTGTCAAACATCGTGAAGAGTTCCTTTCTTCTCCTACTAAAAATGTATATTGTAATTTACATATCCAAGTTATTTTGCACAACTCTCAAACTTTACATGAAGTCTATTCAATGTTAGTTAAAAGTTTAAGATATATATATATGTATATATATATATACATTATATATATGTACAGATGGATAGATAGATAATTGATTATAAAATAAATATTTAAAAACACATATATACCTTAAATATGTGTATACATAAAAGTATAATTATATTTTATTGTAAGTTACATGAGTTGATCGAAATTTGTGAAGAACAGAATTGTGAAAAATACTGTTTAGACAACGGTTTAGAAGCTGAGGAATCACTGTCAAAATCATTGAAGCTATCAGTTGTCAATAATTTCAGAGTAGAAGGTAGTACACTATTGGATGGAGATATTAACTCTGCCGAAGTTCCAGCGGATTCTTCAGATCTGTTTTCTTCCTCGCTATCAGCCAAAATGTGCTTAGATAAGTGCTCAAATACATCTTTTCCATTTGCTAATGTAAGCATCGGCTCAGCTCATAATAATCTGCATGTAAAAGGAAATTAGCTTGCGATATTGATAACAGAAAACAATTTGTTTTCTTAGGTTGTGCCTTTGCTATTAATGTGTTTTCCTAGATCTATGAATAAAAAACTTGAAGGCGTTGACTTACTTGATAGCAGATATTAAAGCACAATTTTCTTATATTGGCCAACATTTCAACTATATAACTTTTAATTTTTCATTCCAGGCTTCGTTAAGTTTTGCAAATATCTGATTGGTCTAAAAATAATTTAAAATAATTTCCGTTTACATTGGGGTGTTTATTTTTATCTGGGTGTAACCTGAGAGCGAACATTTTATACACTGATTTAATTTCTTGTTTTGAGGCATTTTTTATATTTTTTGACAAACCCATCTATCAAATATCACAAATAGTAAAAATTTTACTTGAAACACATCACAAGGTTTATTTATAAGGTAGTGTTCCATAAATTTGACGATAAGTGCTTGCTCAAATGAAACTCTACGTTTAAATAATTACGCAAACATAAATACACACGACATTTAGAAATAATTAATTAATACATTGTAATAATATATTTAAAACAAATTAGTTAATGAAAATTCATTAATTAAGCAAATTTTCCGAAATATTTAATATATCATTGATTTTTCGAGTTATAAAAATATTAAATATAAACACAAACATGTAATAAATTTAATTAACCCTATATACATTTAGATATAACGTTTATACTATATTACGTTTCACTTTTTTCCTTGAGGGAACTGATAATAATATTATTTATAGAGACGGACCGAGCTTTGATACAATACATAGTATTAATAACTTCATTTAATTGAAAAAACTCGGATTCATCAAGTTTTATTCGATATGAAGTTTGCAAGATTTTAGGGAGTATTTCATAAAAGTAGTTTTTGTGTTTGTCAGATAATTTTTCGAAATCTTCAAATAATTGAAGTATATTATAATAATTTTCAGAAGTAGGAATAACGACAGGAATACTAGATTTCATACAAGGAGGAAGGCGTTGACTTTGGCGGGAAGTATTAGCTTGAAGTTTGGATAGAGCAGCGTCAAATAAAGATTTTTGTAAATTGCGGTCATATTCAGATATAAATTCTTGTTTAAGAAATAAAGAAACTTTATTTGAAGCGCAAATAGTACAAATTTCCGTTTTTTTTTTTAAACTGTCTTTCGACATTAAAAATTTATGTCCTTTTTTGCACTTCACAGTAGCCCTCCATTCATAATCTTCATTTGTAGCCGTAAGTTTTGGCTTTTTTTGTATTTCAGATTTATTACAGATAAATTTTTTATATTGTACTATTTCATATTTCTGTAAAACGTATGTTTTTTCTTTAAGCTTAAAAAACAAATTATTAACTATATGGTAACATGTTACGCAGGGCGACGTGCAAAATTTACTTAAAAATATAGGAAACTGATTTTTTTTTATTATTTGAGACCCATGCAAATTACAGTGATATGTTTCAGGCTGTTGTTTATTTTGCATTTAAGTAATATGTACATCAGTTTTTTTTTTAAATTAGGATCAGCTAAATAAATCAGGAATATCCGTATATTGACCATTTTTTTTACATTCCCAGTACTCACCAGTAAATAAATAAGCAGCGTGCTGTGAAACTATGTCTTTTCCACGATAAAACCATCTAAAAAAAAATTATATATTTATAATCTATTTGTATATTTAATTATTAAAATTGTAGTAATAATTTTTTAATTTCATATATTTACACTGTTTAACCTCAATCTTTAACTTATATATAATATACTAATTACTTTAAGTTTAATAATAATTTATAGAAAAAAATTCACGGGTAGATTATATAAGGTAAAGTATATATATACATTAATACAGGTATTTATAATATCAAATGATTTTAGAAGCCTTATTTAAAAATATTTAGGTGCTTTTATGTAAACTTATTTGCACATATAAATAATGTTTATAAAGTCAATACAAATTTCGATATCTTTGTAGTATATATATTCAAAATTGTATAAATTCGATTGAGAGCTTACCGAGGTTTGTATGTCAACTCCCCGTCTTTTCTTAATTTGGATGCATGTCTTAAATAAAGGAATAAATTTATAAAATAAAACTAACCTTTGTTTTTCTTCAAGGCGTCTTTTTTCAATATCTGCTTTATCTGCTTTGCCGTTTTCAAGTAGACGTTGATCCGGGCGATACCTTGAGTCAGTTAGAGGAATAACCGCTCCTCTATTTATATCGTAATCAACGCTTAATTCGTTCAATTCAACCGTAAATTGACTGAATTCATAATATTTTGATGCTTCGGGGAGTCTTGGATCCGGACGCCATATAACTTTTTGAAGTTCTTTATTGCTAGGTACAAGGTTCCAATCGACTATGACCAAAAATATCATTAACATCAATTAATTAAAAATATATAAATATTTTTATATTATATAAATAATGTATAAATAATTATATGAGATAAAAGTTGGCCATAATAATTATATAATTAATGTTATATATACATTTAATATATTTTTTTAATAAGTTTATTTTATATAATTTTATCCCTCGAACCTAACATATTTACACAACCTTATATTTATATATTTATTATTCAATGTAACATGATCAAGTATTTCAAATAATTACTTTGAACATCTATAACTTTTCTTGAATTAAATTGAGGCGGCCCAATAGGATTACAGTCAGCAACACACATAGGATACTTTCTGAATTCTTCAGAAACCTCTTCAGGAGGAAACGGTAATGTGGGTTCAATATGTGTAGGAAGAATATTTTGAGATGGAGTTTGTTTATTAGCAGGGAAATGGGAAGGCAACTTTTCGACCCATATATCACTGTTCCAATTACCACCAACGCTGAATTTTGCATAACCTTCAGAATCAAATACTAAAGCTCTAATAACGCATATTTCCTTAGACCACCACCCTTGCTGTACAAATTCAATATAACTAAAATCGCCTATTGTCTTAATTAAACTCTGCTAATTTAAATAACCTGTACTGTTATTTGTTATTAAAATACTCCCAACCATCTCCAAAGAAAGCTTTCCAAATATCACATTGTTTATTATAGCTTTAGATCTCTTATAAGTGAAATGGTCTACGTAAAAATGTTTTTGAGTATTTTTCACAAACCAGGCTTTGTTTTATGCGCGTTTAAGTGGTTTAAAACGATATGCGATTCTCCTGGTAGCGTAACTTCAAGAGATTTTCCCGTAAAACGATTATTAAGCTAAGCAAGGTAAATAATATATTTATTACCGTCATATGACCCCAAGCTATAAATTGCTTATTTGAGACATGGTAAGCGGTAATAGGGGGATGGTGTCCTACCTTTACACACGTAGTTTATAAATATAACGCACTTGCTCAGCGATAAACTTGAAACCTCTGTGTGTAAGCTCAAACGTTTCCCCTAATATTGGATTGAAAGGTTTATATGGTCTGTTTAATGTGGAAGCAGCTGGTGTTATAATAAATATCGTAGCGTAAAGGAGACGTGTACAGGGGTCGGGTTCTTGTGAAGCCTTAAAAAAAATATTGCATTTTTTTTTCCCATGTACGTACTCTCATTAGTAAATCAGCATATTGAAAATCTTCTGCGATTCTTTGTAATACAGACGTTGGCTCGTTAAAGTATACTGGTAATGTAATTCTACTTAAATCCTTCCCAATGCAATCCTTTAAAATACCCCACAAACTTTTCTATTATAAACGTAATTAAATAACCATTTCAATACTTTGGCATCTGATTTAGGGCATGGAAGCTCTGTTCTTCGTTCCACACCAAGGGAATCAATTTGAGTTGGTGATGGTTGAGCAATGACATCCTCTACATCATAAAAGTCGTTCTCAGATAATGTTTTTCCTTGACTATCAGAATCGTCATTGCTCTCTGAAGTAAGCCAGTCATTCATATCAAAGCATTCTATAATTGAAGCGGCTTTCATCAATTTATTAGACCATTCTATGCTTTGTTGGGCATCTGTAAAATTTGATTAGCACAGTTTTCTTTTATATAGCTTATTTTATTAAGCAGCATTATGCAAAAAACTACATTATCCTATTATTTTTATTACTATATATATATAACATGCATATACAATCTTTATTTAATGAGATTTTGGCTTAAAATCCTTGATTATCAATAATTTAACTACTATCAATATATTTATCATTGATATAATTATTATTAATATATTTATTATTATTAATATATTTATTATTAATATATTTATATTAACATATTTATTATTAACATATTTATTATTAAAATAATTATTATCAATATAATAATAATAATAATAATAATAATAATAATAATTATTATTATTATTATTTTAATTATTGTTATAATTATATATTTATCATCAATAAAATTATTGTTAAAATAATTATTATTAATAGAATTATTATTAAGATAAAGTACGTGTGTAGTTTAAAGTCATATACGTGTAAATTTATGAATTATGGAAGTTCATAATTGCAATTATTAGTCTAATAATGATTTTACCTAATAAAATACTTGAAGAAGGATGAGTTATAATGCTGTGATTTTGTTGCTCTAAGAGACTTTGTACAGTTTTTAATTTCTAATTAAATATGAAAAATGTCAAAGATTGATTACAGATTTTATTAGATAATTTTGCTTAGCAAGTGTTCTCATGTGATGCTGAAGAGCTTTACGCTGCGCTTCTTCATCTTGGATCAAAACTTCTGTAGCCACTAAATGACGATTAACGAGGATTTGTAAATAATCCATAATCTATATTAATATGTAGCAAATAAAAAATTACCTCGACAATTCTCAAACATACTGACTTGGTTTCATTGTGAAATACATTGTCTGTAAAAATTATGTTATTTATCAATATACGCACCTTTACTTTGAGCAGCATATTGTAACAGATTGGATTGTAACTTTTGTATATCACTAACAGCGCTCTAGAATAATTTTATTATAAAATTAAAGGTACTTCATCAAAACATTAGTATCCCTATATATTATAATCATACAAATTACATTTACTTAGGAAATTCATATATACAAGAAATCCTATATATATACATGTGTACAAAAATATATACAAGTATATATACATATATGCACACATTTATATATATATATATATATATATATATACATATCTGTACATACTTACATGTAAAATATATATATACATCTATATATATATATATATAGATGTATATACGTGAGTATACATATATATACATACATACAAATACAATTATATATTTACATATATATACATATATATACACATATATATACATATGTATACATATATACAAATATATAGATATATATATGTATTTGTATATACTTATATATGTATATTACTCATAAGATTAATTTTAAAAAGATAAATTTGTTAAATTAAAATTATTTGAAATAGTATTGTATAAAGATTTATAGTTTATTCTGAAATAAATTTATAATAATTACGAAATTTCCCAAAATAAATATAATATAAAGCTATACTAGTGAGTACTCAAAATAAGTATTAGTAAATTAATTTTCAGAAAAATAGTTGGTAATCGCATTAATTGCATAAACTTACGTCTATAGATTGACGACAAGTTACGCATGACTCTGATAGAAGCTGCATTGGAAACTTTTCATTTTCAAACTAAATAAACCTTAAATTTTTTTTAAATAAATAATTACAAATTCGTCGACATCAATCGATGTATTTTTGCTCTCCATAATGTCTTTAGAATTCATTGATTTTGAGACTTTTAGATCACTTTTTAACTCTAGGAAAATTTCAAAAATATGGGCATAATATAAACAATTTATTTAACTGTTTTTAAATCTTTAAAAGAATAGAATATTTTTTTATCAGCTTAAATGGCATTATTTTTGCTAATAAATACAAAAATTTACCTTTTTTATTCATTAAATAATCTGAGTGATGCGGAAATGTATTTTTTGCCTTCAATATAGCGTCAATCCACAATTTCCTTTCATGTGAATTTGGCATAAGTAAATGTAAAACGCCTCGGGGGTGCTGTAAATCGATGCGTAAGAAGTCGTTTGGACAACTTTGAGTTTTACATAACGATAATGGAAATGTTTCTTTTATTGATTGCCCGGGGGCATTAGCGTATTTCAGTATTCCAGGCTCAACAATAAAATATCTAATTTTATATTACAGACTATTTATTGATCTATATAGTATTTCTTAATTTACACATTTATAAATAATGAAACTAATCTATATATATATATATATATATTTGACTATGTAATGAATAGTATATATAGATAAACATATGCATGCATTTTTTTACATATAAGTTGCATAATCGTAATAAAGCTGTATATATTATTCAATTTCTTTATAAATAAGTAAAGTATTAAAAAAATGATTTTTTAACTCTAATTACCGTGGTTTCCATGCACATAAATAATTAGTCCATTTCTCCAATACACCATCTTTTATGATTGTATTGACACGGTAACGTCTTGCTGTAATTGTTTCGAGCGCAGGAGGATTGCTTAAAGAAGAATTGATTGTCGGGATGTCGATGTCTTGTTTAGATCCTATTGTGTGTGGATGTATGCTTAAATAGTACCTGTTACAAAACGTGCTAAATCTGTGGTTGTTCCAGCAGCAGCTGAAGCAACAGCTCCTACTACACCAACGGCTCCAGAGGCCACAGATCCCAATACATTTCCGAATCGACTTACCACTAATAGTAAACATAATTCAAATACCCGTGAGTATCATGTTATTAACTATCCTTTTTTATTAACGCATTATAAGTTTATGCATTATAGAACTTAATTCTAGTAATCAATATGTAACCTGAAGATTGGCTTTGTAAAGAACTTGGGCTGTTTAAATTGGGATTCATTTTAGTGAAAAATAATTATAAAAAAAAATCATTTGAAGTGAATTATTTGATATGAGGAGCTGGATATTTAAATCAGTAAATAATGGTTATCCTGTTATTCAGAAGAAAAATTTTTGTTTATTTCAAATTATTTAAATATAAGAATTTATATTGTTGAATATTGAAATAACAACTTAAAAACTTTAGTTAGCATTTTCAAGTGCTTCAAGCTGTTCTTCCAACTTCCTTATGGCTGGAATAATTAGTTTGGTTCTGATTACAAATTAGTGTATATGTACAAGTACTTTTCAAAAACCAGTTCTTGTTCTCTAATGATAGAGCGCATATCATTAAACCCGGATACCTAGTTTATAGATTATTTTAATTCAAAAAAAATTATGCTATAAATAGCTAAAATATTCCTACAATATATATATATATGCATGTTATAGATTTGAACATAATTATGGAAATTTATGCTCACATAATCAACATAAAGTGGATCTTGTCTCATGTATTTTCATGCGTGTGAAATTATTACCTGCGAAAATTTTCTCTTTTTATTAATGCTTTCAATTTCTTCAGTAAGCGCTTGCTTAGATTTTTTTAGACTAATGAAGGCTCAATATATTTGTATTCTTACGAGTTATGAAAATTTTCTGCTAGCTGAATATTCTCTAACCAGGCAGGCTTTCCATATTTCAAATTCAGATCTAAATTAATTTCTTTCATTCTTAACATTTCAATCTAATTCAAATTGTATTTTAAGTTTATTGAATACCTGAGACTTCATTTTATCAATGGTAGCATTATCTATATTTTCTGGGTCTTCTTCTATGAACTCATAAGAGTTAAAGTTTAGACTTTGCATTGGCTGTTGGTTGTCATTTTTCATACGGTGCAATTCTGATTGCCATCTATATTTAAAGTTTGTTGTATCATTCTCATTTAATGCAGCATCTATAAGGGGAGTAACTGTAACGGGTAATGCTGCTAAGTAATTCGGTATAGGATTAATTTCACGCATTTCGGAAGCCACAAGTTTGTGCACTTGATTTTCTATCTCTAGAGGATAAGGGTCTACATATGGTAAAGCGTCCACTAAATCATAATATTTGTTGCGCTGATATAAAAATTCGCAATCACTTGCAAGATTTTCAGACTTTATTACATCTATCTCCATGATCAGGTTCAGTTATCTGTCATTGTTGAAAAAACTTGAGATAAATATTTTCCAGTCCTTTGATAGGTCTAGATTGTCTAGTGTTTCCTGAAACAAAAACCAAATTTACATAATTTGAATACAATTTATTGATTGAATAAATTGATGATTATGTTTCAGTTAAAAAAGCAACGTATTACCCTTGTAAAATTAAAGACTATTATTTATGCGATTATTATGTGACATATTACAAATGATTTATACATTTAATTAAATCATAATAAATTATAATTGAATAGTTAAATAGGCAGTATATTTCAAATATGACTGAGTAAATATACAACTTACTAATTATAGCAATGACATATGTACAAAATTAAATCTAATTTTTACTAGTATCCGTAACATTATAGCAACAAATTTTGTATTCAGGATTTAATAAATAAATTATCAAGTTGTTAATTTATTTTTGCAATACTTTCCATAAATACAGTATGTGAGTTAATATATTGATTGATTACTAGTTACTAAGTAAAACAAACCTCGGTTTTTAAATTTTGATTAATCTGGCTTTTATTAAGCGATGTATTAAGTTCAATATCTTCATCCATAGAAAAATCTATCCAGCTATTGTCACTAGCATCACAAACCTCAGGACTTATAAGTTGTGTTATAACTGTTTTTATACGAGGTGGTGCATTGTATGATCGTGATTTTATTATTTTACTGAAGGGAGTTCTCAATAATGTGTTAGTTTCGTTATTATTTTCATTATCTTGATATCCTTTATCGGAACATCTTTTTATAATTGGTGTCTTATAAAGATACTGTTCGGGTTTTTGTTTGATAGGTTTACACAAAAGGCCTGATTTAAGCAATGTTTCTAAATTGACACATTCCGTATCCGTTCTGCATTGTTTTAATAAATTATTGGCTTTTTCAGTCACTAAATTGAGCCATACATATATTGATTTGCAATATGTTAGGTTTTTACTGGAACATTCAATACTCAATACATTAACATTTTTCAGCAAAGATTTAGATACGGTTTGTATGTGTTTTTTATAATTCTGATTTTTTTGTTCAATCAAATAATTAGTTATTTCTTCTAATATATTTATGCATCTCAAATATAAACAAGCTTCTAATTGATAACATGTCATTATTACTTGAGTACTTTCGTCATACGAATTATAAATACTTGTACAAGATGAACATATTCCCAATATAGTATTGCAGTTTTTGCACTCTTCAAATAATGTATTTTTTCTTTTTTCTTCATACAATATTCTGGTTTGTAAAGCTACATCAAAAAATAACGTTTTCATTAATAGGCGTTCTATATTTTTTGTGTTACTAATTGCCTGTAAAGTCTGATAAGAGTCATACTCGTAACACAATAGTGCTAAACTGCATATTTGGAGTCTTCTATCTTTTATATCCACACAGAGATTAGAATAAATCCGATTTAATAAATAAGTAGGCTTAAATTTTAACAACCCGTATATAATGAAAAACCCTCTTATCAAATACATTAGTGTTTTGTGATATAATATCCATTTTTTGCTTAAACAATTGTCTACTGCTAGCATTAGTTCGTATTTTATAAGAGTTAAGTCACTTGGGTACGCTAAAACAAAGATCAGTTACTTTATTTGAAACAGCATTGGTTAATAGCTTTATTTATTTTTTTTTTTTACACATTTTTACATTGAAGTATGAACTAATTCGTTTTTACATACCTGTATGTTTTGCGTAAGTGTTTTTTTCGTCTACTTCTTTTTCTTCCATAGCTATGTTTTTATAGAAAGGAATCAATTTTTGTATCAGCAAACTAAATATCAGACATACATGTAAACAAAGTTTTTGACAATCACAAGATGCTAAATTAACTAATTCTTGTAATTTCATGATCAATGTTTGAATGCAGTATGGTATATTCTCGAAATGCTGCGTATCTCGATGTGTGGAGAGACAAAATTGGAAACGGTGAACAAGGAGTTCCTGTATTCTATAAAATATAAAATTTAAAAAATTACTAACCGTATAAGTAAATTAGGTCCAACGCTTTGAGATTCGGCTGTCACACTATCCATGTACATCTGTTCCTCAACTAAACATATAAATTTATATATTAATGTCTACTTGTTTCACTGTATGTACTCCCAGCTGAAGAAGATATATTATCACTATTAAATTCATTTGGGGAACTTAATTTGTTTTGATTATTAAAATGATGCTTTGAAGGTGTTTTAAATGAAAATCTAGATAAATTTTCAATGTTATATGTGTCAGTTTTTTTTGAGATATTTGTAGATAGCAGTTCATCAGTAAATTGATTTTGGGTTTTTTTGAAATTTAACAGTTTAGGAGATTTACAATGATCTGATAACTTCAAACTTTCTTTCTCAATTAAAGTATTTAATTCATACTTTAAACATACCATATTCAAGTCATTGCAACAAAATTTATAGTTTTTGTAATAACGAAGAATCAATATAACCAATAAGCTTCGATATAAAAGAGTATTATGGTGCACTACAGGATCTTCGAAATTTTCCTCAGAAATATCATCTAATTCATAAAAACCTATATTGATTATTTCCATTAATACTGATTCATATTTCTTGATAAAAAGTTCATTATAAGAATCATGCAAATTGAGGTCACAGTTTTTGGTTAAGTCAACAATTATTTTGCCGTTTTCATCAATATTTAGAGTGAAATCAGTACCAAACTTCTTATACAGAATTGACAGACAACATACAAGCACCATGAGTAGACTATTTAGACGCTCCATATTTTTGAAATATAAAGTCTGAAAATACAGTAAGACAGATTCATTGATATAAATAATATGCGAGTGTTATATATTATATATAACATAATGTACACAGATAATAAACATATATATATATGTAATTTTTGGCTTTATTTGTTTAGATAACTTTAAAATTAAGATTGCATATGAATATATGGAGTTATTCACCTAATTTTGTTATTTATTATTTTTAAAATTGATTATTTATAAAATTACTTTATGTTGTAAGGACTGGTAACCAATTTTCGAAATAAAATATAAGGGGCAATCAGAACAATTACAGAGAGGGGAGACTTGGTTTTGAACTATACGAGAATATTTACGAACAGACGTTTTGAGTCTTGAATATGATTTTAAGAAATGCATTACAAGATTTATTGGAATAAACTGAGAATAATCAATAATTGAGCAGATATAGCTTTTGAAATCTACTTGAACGGACAAAAAATCGAACCAAGAATCTGTAATTGTATTTTGAATAAATGGTTTTTTATTATTGGGTATAAATTTAACATCACATGGAGATTTAATTGTATTATTTTTCAGTATTATATAAATCCAAAAATAGCAAAAACATAACTCCATATTTTTGTGACCTAAAATGCATTTCTTCTTCAGACTTTTGGGATTTAACTGTGAAAAAGAATTTAAGAATTTAAATAGTTGAAGTTCATCTTCTGTGAGTAAATGATCACCACATTTAACGTCCTAAAACAAGAATCCATGTTGCTAATTTTAGAAATAAAATTTACCTTATCAGTTGCAAATAAATATTTTGTTAAAATATTATTAATTTTCAAATAAATTTGAAAATATATTTCAACGCTTGACACTAATTGCTTGTTGTAAGATAATATTTGTGGCAATTTCCGACTATTTATACATTTCCAGAATTCAGTTTTTGATTTGTCACTCATAAGCTGATTATATAATTTAAATTGAAGGGATAAACATGCATAAACAACCTAAATATTTCAAAATTATATCTGCAAGTATTATACATTTAATTTTTCAATTTAAATGACTATAAATCATATATCATAATTTTTTATATAGAGTTTTTTATCATATATATATGTATATATGTTATGCATATATATTTTATAAATTTAAGAGACTTTTATAATTGTTAATAATAGTATTCGTTATATTTATTTTGTGTAGGTAATAATTACATTTTTATCGTCGAAGATACTAAGATGCTGTGAAACACTATTATTAACATAAAAGTGTTGGAACTTTAATATAAAAGATACATTATGTTGAAGAAATTGACTATATAAAGGACTTTCCATTATATTAAGGATCTTATAAAGTACATGTTTATAACCAAATAAAATATTGAAAGCAAGATATCCATACAAAATATACGTTACGTGGGTAATTAATATACTTGAACATTTTAACCCTATCATTGTTTGCCGCAATTTATATAACAATACAGTAATATTATGCAAAAATATATCTGAATCTGCATTTTTACAAGATATGTACAAATTGATATCTTCCCAGTACTGCATTGTATCATAGACATTTTTGTTTATGTATTTTCTCATTTTTACTGATTGGCATTTCCTAGGATATTCAAAAGACCAAGTTAGTTGAGGTAAAACTTGAAAAACGGGCATTTTAACTATGGAAGGAGCAAGCATTTTACAGAGAGAGTTTATATAAAGTTGCTGACATTTACTTTCGTCCATAATTGCCAATAAATTATCAAATATTAATTTATGGAGATATGCATTATTATTTATATACTCAATTATCTGTAAAGGCAAGTTTAAATAAGTCATTTCAATATAGGTAATTATTTTTTCTTCATTAATATATGAAGCATTATGTTGATCTTTCAATTTTAATAATGCTTCAACGTTTGGATTCTTGTCAAGTATTATTTTGTGTAAGTTCTTACATTCAAAAATACTAAGAAGTAAGCAATATCTGTTTATGCGGTGCTTAAAAAATTGGGAAATAAAACCTAATTTTAAACACCGTTAATAAATATTTATCACGCATATAACACAAATATAAATAAGCTATTTAATAGTATTTATTACGAGAGAATAGAGGAATGTCATTTAGGTTTTTCAATGTTATGGGTTCGAACAATATTAAGTTTAATATAAATGATGAAGTTTGATATAATTGATTTAATAGGATTTGATTTATTTTGTCACCTACCAAAAAATTTAGAACATTATTCTAAGTTACAAGATTCGAAATTCAAGAAATATTGGAATTCACGGAAAGTCAAGCCGCATTTATTAGTGATAAACTGAAGAATACCCTCATTTGTACTAATGCATTTTGTTCTATAAGAATAACATTCTAATGCGCTTGGGATAAAAGATTGTAGACTGTTACGCGAATTAGGTAATGTACAGTTAAAGTATGTACATATATTTTCACAATTCTTTTGAGTTAGATTATTGGAGTTGTTATAATATTTTTTCAGACGATTTATTATTTTAGAATATTTAGAGGATACTTTGTAAGGTGTAGCGTTTTGACTAACTACTTTGAGTTTTTTCTTACAATTTGTTATTTGAGAAATATTTGAAATACGTTTATGATTCATTAAAAAACTTACAAAATAAGATATAAATTACATAATCTCATTTTTTTTTTACACAGCGGGGACTGAACTATTTATAGGTCAATATTAAATTTAATTATTAAAGAGAGATTAATTTTTTATTTATTTAGTATAATTATGATATAAATAAGTTATATGCGCAACTATAAAAATAATAAAACCTATAAATTCGAAAAGTATTTTTTAATACATAAATAACCTGATTTTTCTGATTTATAAAACATCAAAGATGTTCACTAATTAATACAATAAAAACTTTGTTGTTTATTTACTTTAATTTAGAAACTGCTTTTAAATCTTCATTTGGAGACCAATTCAAAAAATATAGAAAACAGTCTATCACTTTTTTTGTTCCAACATATTCGGCTACTTGTTCCCAGCTATCACCATAGAGTGATATACCAACTAAAAATTGAATTTAGAATGATTTGTACCAAATTAAGTATTATTAATTTATATTATAGATTACTAAACAAGCGTGTTGTTTCTTCTGGTGTCCATGACGATGTTATTTTAGAGCGTTCTATATATTTCGTTATAAATTATTTTTACTACTTAATTGCCTATCTGAGAGTGGAAGAATTGTGTTCGAAATGTTTGGTTTAGCATCAATTGATTTTTTCCCTGCCTACACGCATAGAAATTATTACCATTTATACAAATGAACGCTTTGCATAAATTATTGTTGAACAAACTATAATTAGCAATAGATTAGCAATTTTAGAAACTTATTATAGCGTAAATATTAAAAATTAAAGCATATATAGTTTAGTAAATTGCAAGTTTATTTATATTACGTTAATTATATCCCAATATTCAAGTAAATTATATATTTTAAGCAGCTGAACAACGTCCCCTTGTATGAATTTTCTACACTCGGAAAAGGTAATTTGATTTCCAGAAGAATTTCTAAATTAAATAATATAAACCAAAATAATTTACTTGTATTTGTCAATGATAGTATTACGAACATTCATGTATTGGGTTTTATCAGCTTCAGTCTCTGATACATATTTAAATATTCAAAATATAAATCTTACCTAGATAAGAGGCCCCAATTTGATCAATTTCAACTTGATGAATTGAGTCGAAAGAGAACCATTCGGGTAAGTTTTCAATTTTATTGTCTTCTTTAATCGAAGGAGTTTCAGGTGTATTTTCGCTCGAAAGATTACAAGTATCTATTTTATTAGAGCTAAATCCTTCAAGTAGCTACACCAAAAAATTAACGATTATATTATGTCTCTACTAGTTAATATTTTATATCAAACTTTAATTCATGAATATAAATTAACATATACTTGTCAATAAAAGTGCTTGTTATTATATGCGACTGCAGCAGTATAACAAGTATAAAATACATTTAAATGTCAATTTAACCTTAAACGTTATTCACAAGCATTTATATATGTAATAGTAAATAAATCATATGTCAAGATAGCTTACTGGAGTTTTAGCCAAATTTTGAGGAGTTTGAGTGACTTTGGAATTAAGTAAAGTAACTGCTTGTGTCCAAAATAATAAAACTGTTTTTAATGCTTGTTCTGTATAATTTAACTTTTTCGTAAGTTCACTGATTTTTTTTTTATACACAACTGAATTGGAACACAAAAGTAAAGCAGTGAATATGTTTACCAAAAGAAGTACTAATAAAGTTTAAACAAAGTTTAAGTATCTTACGGAGATTGATCATCAACAAGTGTTTTAGGTTTCATAAGTTCAGATTTTGCCGTGGGTTTTTTCAAGAAATAAACATTTTCACCACGTTTTTTGTAATGCTTTCTACCCTGATAAATAAATTAAATAATTTCGTATATTACATTGTGAGAAGTTAAGTGTTTTAAGAACTTATGAGAGATTTTTTTTGATGCAGAGTCAATGTCAGAAATTGGGAATGCCGTGTTTTCTGCCGCATTATTCATTAGTTCTTCTAAAGCTTCACTATATTTATTGATAGAGCATTTTTTTAACTGGGATCGATAGGATACGGAAGAGTCTGTTTGTAAATAAATTACATAGGCAGACTGATTTTCTGTTTTCATTCGTTTTGGTGGCACTGTTAGTGAAGTTTCAGGGGTTTCTGAAACACGAGGACGTCCTCTTTTTGTTCTTGGTTGACTATGACTGGAAATAGCTTTTTCTGGATTATTAGAAGCTTCAGAAACACGTTCGTTTTCTAAAATAAAGAAATATATAACATAAATTATTCAAAACTGTGAGAAAATCTGCATTTTATGATAATTCTTAAATACAAATTATAATGAGTATAACCTTTTTTTTCGGGTATTCCACAAACTTTCACATATTCTTCTTTGAAATTAGCAGGTAAATCATCAATTTCAAAGTCTCCTTCGTTCATCCATTCGTTATAATAATCAAGCAAAGTTAAATACTCGTAGCTCAGTTTCCAATATCCTTCTTCTGGTATTAATATTGCATTGTCTTCAAGATTAGACACATTTGAACTTCCTGCAACAGTCCAACAATCATAACTATCAGGATAAAACCACCAATGCGCAAATAGACTTCCATTTCTGTAATCTAAAGCACGAAAATAAGTTTCTGTATCATCTTTGTCGATTAACTCAATTGGTAAAATAATATGAGAGCTATCTTTCATTTCTTTAGATATTTGACCTGATGAAATAATAATTTAACATTATAAACTACTTACCACCAACTCTTGTCACGAGTTCTTTTAAATCATCATAAATACCGTGGTATTCGAGAGGATCACCCCATATAAATATTTTCGGAGATGTCCAAAAATTCTCTTCTAATAACTTTTTCCATAAATGTAATACCAAAGATTTCGCGAACTCGTAATTTTTTTCTGTATTAATTAAAATAGATTTCAAAGGTATTATATAAAATATATTTAAAACGAATTAAGTCACTTTAACATTTTATTACAATTATCCATCAATATAAATAATAATGTATACATGTTTATGGCTAGTATGCATGAAATGCTTAAAAGGAATACATTTCAAAGCATGCATAATATATTATAAAAACCATTGTCTAAATTTTTTGTCAAAGAAAATTTCAAATTAATATTAATTACCCGATAATAATTCAAATCGTCGACCTACAGTACCCCCTTTCTCTTTTAACCGGAATTCAATACTCCATACTAATATGTGTTTCAATACTCCATTGGGGTGAGCGTAATCACGAAAAAAGATTGCGGGGATTTTAACCGAAAATCTATTTTCCTTTTTACTCTAGAATAGTAATAATAAAAGGATTTATAGAATTTTTTAATTAAGTATGTTTTGTATAAATGACATAAATTTTATTTTTTTTTTTATTTTGTATCTATAGATGTAGTGTTAGTTTTAATTTAATTAAATTAAGCAAGTTTGATGTTTTGTCAATATATATCATTTTTATATATTGACGCAGTTTTTTTAGAATATTGTCAGCTTATACAATTAAGCGATAAAACCGGAGTAATAACTGTACTAGTATGCAAAAACAGTCTTTTACTGATATATAAAAGGTTCGTGCTTAAATTTTTCATAAAGAGATTTACACTGTTAACAATAATAATTGATATGCATTGTACCTCTATTTAGGTAGTAAACTTCTATAAGAATCAATTATGTACAATTTAGATGTACTTGCATGATGAATTATAAAGGATAAACTATATACTACATATCAAATATACAAGTATAATTTTAATATAGTTTTGAATGTATTGGTAATAATTACTTTAGCTCCTAAAGCCTCATCCATAAATAATTGTAACTGTAGTACAAAATTGGCTAAATTCTTGATTTGCGCAATGGGTTCTTTTACCCAGTGTGGATGTTCTTGATAAATGGTTTGTACAATCAAATTTAAATCATTTTCCATCATAGCCAACTTCTCTGATGGCATAAACCGTTTTTCTTCCGATGGTGCTAACGGTTTATTGCGCAACATGATTACCGAATCAATACATGCAGGGGTTTCTTTTTATGTTTTTTTTTATATCAAACACTTATATATTAACACTTTGATAATTTATCGGAGTTAAAAGTGTAAAGTTTGTATATTGATTTTTCCTAATTTTCATATGCTACATATTGCCCCATAGAGAAAAAAAAAGCTTATAACGACAAGAATTTTTTGACTTAAATATGAACCTAATGATATTCATACAAATGTAAAAAAAACAATATAATTCTAAAGTTGAATGATGTCAGGAGAATTTGATTAAAACTCCCTCAAAAAAAAAAATCATCTATTATTAATTAAGCAAAAATATTAAAAATTTCGCAAAATGAAAAATTGTGAATAAGACTTTGCAAATGTTTAGACGCAAAAATTTGAGCTTATTTGTGACACTTCATATATCAAATTTATGCTTTTATAATTGAATATAATGAAATAATTTTTAATTTCATCTATGATTATTTTATCGTTCGAACACTTATCAATTATAAATTAATTAATAAATCAAATAAATTATAATTTAAATAAAAAATAATAAGGCTGGGACTATTTATAATGTAGCCGATACAATGTTAATTTTTTGTCAGAATATTAAGAAAATAATAGTTATTAGACTAGACTTACTCGTAATTCTTTTTGATAAATATACGCATATATTGTTGTTTTGGCTATTATCATAAGCATTATATTGATATATTTTTTTATTGTTTTATATCACAGAAAGTTTGTAATCAATGTGTGTCTTTTATGTAAAATTATGCAATTTTTCTTTTTTTTTATAAATCTTGTTACGTTCGAACAGAGACAATAGGTATAATTTACATATAAATTGAGCTTATAGTGGGTTACAGTAAATGTTGGTGTTCCCGAGTCAATATTCTTCTCAAGGATTTTACAAGTCTTACACATGGTCAGAGAATAGGGAAAATAATAAAAAACATTCACAAGCAACCCTCTATGATTTTCAAAATTTAAAGGTATAATAAAAAATTTGTACGGGCTAGATCCTTATTAATTTTTGAACTATTATTGATCAATTTATGATTATTTTTTTTATATCTAAAATTAGACTAAAATGGACAAACATTATTCTAAATATTCTGATAAAGACTCTACACAAGACAGCAATGGGCCAAAAATTTCATATACTGTAAATAACAGCAATTGTGGCTGCTTTTCAATATTAAAATCCAAAATATTAAACCCGTCAAAACCTAATCTTTTTCGAAGAATTTTAAAGCCTTTCAAAGTTAAATTCAGCAAATCAAGCGTATTGACTGATATGTTAAGTTCAAACGGAAATAAAGTATATAATTCATGAGTGTATATAAAATATTTATTTTAGAGTCCTTTAAGTTTCAATGGCACACAATATTATAGTAAGTGTATTTTTCAAACCTCTGAATGTATTTCTATTACTGAAATATATATTAAATCCTTTTTTTAATAGGTTGTGTAGAAGAACAGAATTATCAAAGCCTCGTAGATGCTGTTGTTTGTCCATCTTGCAACTACGAATGTCACCAAGTTTTTGACAAAAATATTCCTATTGTTCCACGTGAGTATATAATATATTTTTTTTTTATTGAAATATATTGCAATTTAAATAAGTAAGTTTATTTTTTTTTTTTATTATGTGTGTTAATAATAATAATAATAATAATTACCATAAAATGTATAATAAATTTAGTAATCCTATAATAAATACATTATACTAACAGTGTTTATTTTAATCAAATTAATAGATAAACCGGATTTCTATGAAATCTGATTACATGTTTTAGCCGGCATATCATATCATTACCATGAAATATCACAATTTAAAAACTATGAATAAAATTAACACTTAGAAATAAAATGCAATATTGTTGAACGTGTTTAAAGCTGCACAATACATAAAAATAATTATTTAATGCTGTTTTTTTAGTTGAAAATGTTGTTCCGGACTCCTTTGAGGAGCGTGTTATAATCTCAAAATCATTGTGCGGAAGCTGGATAACGCTTTTGGATCGTTCGGATTCATTAAACGATCAATATTTAGCTATTGGATTGGGATCTATCAAAAGGGCAGTTATGAATAGATTAGCAATAAAAATTACAAGTTTTCTGGAATGCTCCGACACAATATTGCACTTTCATATACATACACCTTTGGGAGTTCGGAGTATGAGGAGTAATCTGACAGGTGAAGAAATAGTTGATGATGATCCTGATGCTGGGAGATGGACGGGAACATCAAGAACAGTCGATTATCTTGTTCCTTGGTTTTGCTCTAAAAAACCCGTAAAAGCTTTAGAGCAAACACGTTATAATCCTAAAGTCGGTAAAGTAGTCGAAACTAGATGTATCCTCCCCGATCCAGAACATAAATATATAATGCTTTTCAATATTAGTATGTACGTGAATACAAATCCAGAACAATGTCTCAATGCCAATCGTATTTTAAGGCCATTATAAGAAGAGTGTATTACCAATTCTAGTAAAATTTGATGATCTGAAGTAATATGTTTTCGTAAATTTTTTTTATTAAAGATAATTTGTAATATGTTTTTAATATCGTTTTTAAGATGAGATAGAAAAATTCTCACTTATTATTTTTTTTATAATAATAATTAAGAGTGTAACTACGGAAATTAAATAGATATATATATACACATATTGATGCTATTAATAATTATATAAGTATTACTAAAAAAAATTCCTCCTAGTCTAACAGTTTATAAATGCTAAAATATATTCCCTGGACGATACGACGGTGTGTCACGCACTCTAAAGATTTATATATAGGGAATGACGCGCGTTTATTATTATTAGCTGGATGTAATAAGCTAGCAGACGCTGTTGGGGTAACTCTAGGTCCAAAGGGGCGGAATGTTATTATAGAGGAAGCATTCGGAATCCCAAAAATAACGAAAGATGGAGTAACCGTTGCGAAAGCTATAATTTTTGATAATAAAATGATGAATTTGGGAGCATCATTAATTAAGCAGGTAGCTTTATCTACAAATGATAGTACTGGTGATGGCACCACAACGGCCACTATATTAGCTCGATCTATATATAAAGAAGGCTGCGAAGCAACGGCAGCAGGTTTAAATCCGTTGGATATAGTCCATGGTTTAAATGCAGGCTTGAAGCATGTCGTATCTTTCTTGAGTTCTAATAGTAGACCCATTAGTACTAAAGAGGACATTTTCAATGTTGCCACAATATCCGCTAATGGAGACACTAAAATGGGAAATCTGTTAACTGAGGCGATGGAGTCTGTAGGTAAAGATGGAATCATTAGTATTGGAGAAAGTAAGGTGTCCAATCATCAATTAGATATTGTCCATGGTCTAAAAGTTGACCGAGGCTATATATCTCCTTTTTTTGCAAATAATGCTCAAACTCAAAAATGTGAATTTGAGAATCCTAAAATATTACTGTTTAACCAAAGAATTGATTCGGTTAAAGAAGTTTTACCAATATTAGAATACGCAATGCGCACGCGCGCTCCCCTGTTGATTGTAGCTGAGGACTTTGACTCAGAAGCCGTAGCTACTTTAGTGATTAATAAACTAAGATTGGGAATTGATATTTGTGCAATTAAAGCTCCCAGTTTTGGAGAACATAGAAATATTTTACTTAATGATTTGGCAGTCGTTACTGGTGCTCAATTAATAAATAGAGAGAATTACTCGAGTATGTTTGATTCTTTTGCTGGCACTGCTAAGTCTGTTTCTATTAACAAAGAAGATACAGTTATTGTTGAAGGACAGGGAAATTCTGACCAAATACAAAAAAGAGCAAATGATATTCGAATCAATATTCAAACAGAAACTTCAGAATATGAAAAAGAAAGACTCCAAGAACGTTTAGCTAAATTGGTTGGAGGTGTTGCACTTATAAAGGTTAGAGGTTTTCTTATAATTTCACAGTCTTAATAAATATAATATATTTTCAAAATAACTACAATAATAACTCACGCTCTAAAAAATGTATAAAAATAAAAAATGGCTAAATTCTGTCTTAGTCATATATTATAAATAAGTTTAATTAAACACATACAAATTTTAGCATTATAAGTGATAGCTTTATTTATATATACGTTTAAATAAAATTCGTATATGAATTTTAATGGTCTGCTAATTTTTTCAAGGTTGGCGGCGCTAGTGAAATTGAAGTATCAGAAGCAAAAGATCGTCTAAACGACGCATTATGTGCGACAAAAGCAGCTATAGAAGAAGGAATTTTGCCTGGAGGAGGAACAGCTTTATTGTATGCTTCTCAAAGACTGAGTGAAGCAGCAAAAACTGAACAAGACAAAGCTGGATTAAATATTCTCAAAAAAGCTTGTGCTTTACCGTGTAAAACAATTGCTTCAAACGCTGGATTTGAAGGCTCCATAGTTATTGAAAAACTACTCAAAGATGGCAAATTTGGGTACGGATTTGATGCTAGAACAGGCTCTTATATGGATCTGTTTATAGCTGGTAATATTTTAACTATTTTTTTTGTTGTTTTATAAATTATAAAATATATCTATATTTTTGTTTTTCAGGTATTCTTGATCCAACAAAAGTTGTTCGTAATAGTATTACAAATGCTGTATCAGTAGCTTCTTTGATGGTAACAACAGATGCAGCAATTGTAAATAAAGAGACTAAAGATTCCGAAATGAAGACAAACACATATGAATGATGTATGTTATACTTCAATCAATAATAATTTAAAGATTGTATTAATATTTTATTTTTTTATAAAGAAATGTATATCTGCGTAATAAACTAAAATTAAGAAATTATTAGAAACACTGGGTTTTTCTAAAGTTTCAGGATACATACTGGTAAAATGCCAACAGCCACCCTCAACTATGAGCTATTTAGTGAAATATACACAGAAAAATTAGGTATTTTATTTATCGTGTGTATATTTTTTTAGACCTACAGGAGTTAGAAAATATTTGTTTCGATTATGGCTTAGAATTAGAAGTTGGAGTACAAGCAGTCTCTATTAAAATAGTTTATATTTAGGAAAATCAAGGAAATGAAAAATGTTTACATATAGACGTTCCAGCAAATAGACCAGATTTATTGTGCTCTGAAGGCATCGCTTTGTGTTTAAAACAATTCAAACATGAAACTTCTGTACCTAAAATAATCAAAACACCTTACCAAACTAAAATTATTGTTAAAAAAGATGTAAGTAATTAAAAACCTAGTAAGGCCGTTCTTTTAAATTAAATACAATAATATTTGCACAATTTAAAAATTAATAATGTATGTATGTACATGTGCATACATGCAATTGTTTAATTAAGAAATTTTATCCAATTAAATTATATAAAATCAATGACACTTTCTTTTTATTCTTCACTAAACATATTTTATTTTTTTATTAATTTATGTAATTAATATTTCCTACTAATCATATTTAAGTATATTTTTACGATTAGGTTGAAAAAATACGACCGCATTGTTTTGCCGCAGTATTACGAAATGTTTCATTAACAAATGATATTCTTGTGTCTTTAATGGATTTCCAAGATAAGCTACATCACAGCATTGGAAAGTAATGAAAGGTTTAACGCTAAAATCTGTTATTTTCAAGAAAAAGAAGCTTAGTAGCTATTGGAACACACGATTTAGATACTGTGAACAGCCCTTTTACTTACACAGCTATAAATCCCGAAAAATTTAAGTTTATACCACTCAACGGACATGTTGAAATGAACGGACATGAAATATTAGATCATTGTTCTGTAAGAAATAATTAAATTTACAGTTAAGCTTTTAACACCCATTTATCAACTTTTACATTTATAGAACTCTGTACTAAAAAATTATGTACCGTTGTTAAAAGATTTCGATCGATTTCCAATCATTCAAGATTCTAATAATATTGTTCTTTCCATGCCTCCTTTAATCAATGGGAATCACTCAAAAATTACATCAAATACAAAAAATATTCTTATTGAAGTTACAGCTTGTGATCCCGTTAAAGGACAAATAGTTGTTCAAACAATTGCCTCTATATTTTCTTACTACTGTAAGAATATGTTCGAGTAAGGTATATATAGCCAAGCAACAATAGTATATATATATATGCAAATAGTGTTGATTTGAGTATTATGACCTATAATATATTAAATTCAGAATAGAAGAAGTATTAATTGAGTATGAAAAAACAAATAAATCATTTACAAATCCAAGCATAAAAAAGTAAGTTAAATTATTTATTAGCTGAATATCTAGGAAGTCTTTTAACTTGCATTTAGATTATTGCAAATATCTTGTTGGCTTAGACAGTTTGAGCAAAAAAGATGTTTCAAAATACTTAACTCAAATGGGGTATGAATATGAAATCTTAGATGATGACAAATTCAAAGTTGACGTTCCAATTTGGAGATCTGGTAACATTAAATCTGACTATTTATAATTCAGATGTGCTGCATGAATGTGACATAATAGAGGACATTGCTATTGCGTATGGTTATAACAAGTAATTTATTTGTAACAAGTAATTTATTTATGTTTAGATTAGTGAAACATTTTTCACCACAGCACTACGAACAGTCTATAACGAAACATTCTGGTAAATTTACGTGACAAAATTTAATAATAATTTCATCCTAATAAACTATGAAATAAACATTCACATAAATATATATATACATATATATATATATATGTATATATATATGTATATATATTGTATCATGAATATGCCATTAATAGTATACAGCAAGTTCTGTAAAACTAAATATTTTATACTTCTGCAAATAATTAAAGATTATTCAGTTTATTATTTTAAATAACAACAAAAACCTTTATTAATATTACTATTAAAGTTTGTCATTAATTGTAATAGCTATAACATACATTATTATATATTATATATATATGGCAGTTTTATTTTCTTTTATGATTAAACAGACACTTTACGCTCGTTGTGTGTATCTTGCGGATTTACAGAGTTGTTATTATGGGGTTTGGTAAGATTAATATGATTCATGCCAGCATGTATATGTACAAAAGTATAGCAACTTTAATATATATATATACAAACAGCTACTTATATTAAAATTGGTAAATAGTATTCTAGTAAATAACTGTCAATCTAATTTGCGCGTTAATACATATTAAATGCTTTATTTTGTTAGTGTTCATATGAAGACTACTATGACAAATTAAGAAGAAGTGAAGCTCTTATAGATTCCACCTCACATGTAAAATTAAATTTACAAATGTTATATTAATTAGTATTCGTTATATAGAAAACCAGCAACTATAGCGAATCCAAAAACGAAAGAGTTTCAAATGGTTCGAACAACTCTTCTTCCCGGATTGCTGAAATCTGCCGCTCGTAATAAAGCTCACGTATTACCATTAAAGATTTTTGAGGTGTATATTAAGTCATTGTGTAAAATATACAGATAGGAGATGTTGTTTTTTGTGAAAATACATCCTCAACTCAAACCCAAACTGTTAGAAATCTTGCAGCTTTAATTGCAAACTCACAAGCTTCACTTGAAGTAATCAAAATTAAAATTACAATATAACCACAATTATATAATCAAATTTATTTATAATAGAGTCTAAGCATGAAATTTTATGGTTTTAGTTCAATGACATAAAATATTTAGCATATACATATATACATATATACATATATACATATATACATATATACATATATACATATATACATATATACATATATACATATATACATATATACATATATACATATATACATATATACATATATAC
>JAQIFP010000096.1:58154-73087 GCA_030141585.1 Ophryocystis elektroscirrha
TACATATATACATATATACATATATACATATATACATATATACATATATACATATATACATATATACATATATACATATATACATATATACATATATACATATATACATATATACATATATATATACTATGAATAAATTATAATGGTTCTGTAAACATCAATATTACATACTTTACTTATAAGAAATGTTATATAACATGCAATATATTTATATGCATGAATTTATAAGCAAAAGTTTGACGAGTATAATTTGTTAAACAGGGTATCCATGGATTACTTGACGTGGTCTTAGAGAAATACGAATTTAGACGAGAATTCGATCCTCTTAAAAACGATCAATTCATTTATGACTTAACACCAGCTAACGGTAATCAAATAGAGTATTGATTAGGAATTAAATCGTTCAATGCTTTTCCTTAAATATCTTTTTTTAGATCCTACTTTTCTAGAAGGCCAGTGTGCAAATATTGTTATAAAAAAATCAGCTTCAACTATTGGAAAATTGGGTGTTATACATCCTTCTGTTCTAAAGCTTTTTAACTTAAATATTCCATGCTCTTTTTTTGAAATAACTTTGTCATCGATCATTTCATAAGAATTAAAGGATAATCGATAATAAAACAAAGTTTTTATTTTGCCTAATATGAATAAAAATTCATGTCCAAAATTACGAATTTATTGTATATAAGCTGAAAATAATAGAAATTCATGTCAAAAGTTCCGGCTTTCTACATGCAAAATTAGCAGGCATATAGTCTTAATAGCTTATTAAGGAAATACGGCAAAATTCGTCACTTTTTATCTAATATACAGTCAGCATTAAATATATTTATTAGTTGAGAGTAATAATTAAATCAATATAACTTAAAAAGATTGAGTGATGTAACGAAAAAATGCATTTTTGAGTTAGTTTTTATATAAATATACTGTTTTTACATTTATTAAATTTAGCATATACTCATATGATATAGTGTCAGCTCTAATTCCAAGTATCCTTCCTATAGGAACTACATCTACAACTCCCACCACAACTTCAACTAGTACAACTACAGTAACGCCCTCAACTACGACTCCCGTTGTTTCTACGCCCACAATCACACCTACAGTCCTTACAACTATAGCTCCTGTTACGCCCTTCATTCCCGCTTTGCCAAACGTTCCTTTGAAAGCAGCTGAGAGTGGTTTAGAAACTTGGCAAATTGTATTAATTGGTATATCGGTAGTCACAGCGATATTTTTGATCTTTTGGGGTATCACAATTTATAGAGAGTCTCGTGCTCGTAAAAGTATACAAGAAAAGCTTGAGCAAAAAATGTATGATCATGAGAGAAACAAAGCTGAAAGAACGTTAGACGCCCTCCGAAATATGGGTAACTATTTTAATACATAAATTATTTATTAACAACATTTATTTGATTTGATAAAAGTTTTATGTAGAAAAGCAAGCTAAGTTCAATCAAAATCAAGTTCCACAACAGCCAAGTAATAAATTATAGCATTTACATATACAACTTTTAATAAATCCATAGAAAACATAATAGTAATATACTTTTTAATATGTGGAATAAATGGACTACAATAAATCATTAATCAATCCTAATAAATATAAATCTATGAAATATATATATATATATGTAAACATATTTAAGTATATATAAATAAGTATATTAAATGTAAATAATAAATTTGTATCGTAAAAAAAAAACTAATTAGTTTAAACATATCAAAATGATTGAATAGATTTGCAACTTTTTAGTGTATCCTCCTAATCAAATGGCGATGAATCCAATTACTACTTGGGAAACACCTCCAGTTAATATAGTTACCACTTGGGAAGGACCACCAGCAGCATCAGTTGAATTAATCTCACCAGTCATTATTACGTCACAACCGAATCCAGTAGAGTTCCAAAACCAACAATTCAGTGTTAATAATGCAGCGGCATATCCTCCTCCTATGCAATATATGCAAAATCCTCTTCCTATGCAGCAACATGTTCAGTATATTCCCGAAAACCCTCAAAATTTTAATATGGAGCGGCACTACCAAGGTCCTGCGTTCCAGAATATGGAAGTTGGAAGACAATATCAAAATCCTATACCACGTCCTAAAAATAATGCACCAAAGGACCACAGAAAAAATAATAAACAAATTGTATGCAAAGTATTTCATTTATATTTATGCTTAGGTTGAGGGTTCAGTTAGATTAGCAAAAAACACTAATGAAATACCATCGGGACCCCCTCCTCTAGCACCACCGGGGTATGTTACTGTACCAGCTGTAAAAGAATACAAATAAATAATCAAATTTTTTTTTCACAGATTATTAGATGATATGTTTTTCATTTTGTGATACATTATGTATACATTACTTTATCAATATTATTTATATGGTTAAATTTTACATATTCCAAGCTTCGAATTCTTGAAATAAATTGTTGACTTCATCTGAATTTGAATCTATAGTTTTCGCACCTAGCAAGTAATAAATTGAGAATTGTGGTTACTATGAACGCTTTTTTCTTTTGATACAAAATAAACATGTGATGGACCAATGTTTTCAGTGATATTTGATTTTGTATCAATTAATGCATCGGTTTCTCGTGTATCATAAATTCTAGGGTTTTCAGTCTCTGAATTGAGGCTCTGGTATTGTAATGATGCAATGTTGTTTGATAAATCTTCATTGTAGGATATTCTATCTGATTCCCATAACAGTTTTTTTTGAACATAAGCATCTGAACCTTGTATTGAATCCAATAGAGATTGCCTTGTGTTCAAGTATTTTTTGAAATGACTGAAAAAAGAGTAATACTGCATTTTCTCATTATTAAGAGGAACTTTATATTTTACTAACAAACAGATGAGTAATTCATTAAGAAATTGCATTGACTCTTCAGCATATTCATCAATCACAAGTGAATCTAAACTTCTAAATAGAAGTAAAACAAATACATGGTGAAGAGAAAAATACATAAAATTTAATTTATTAGCTTTTTCTGTATCCCAAAGTATATTTATTTTTAGAAATTCATTTATTGCTTGATAAGTGTTATTGGATATAATTAATGAGCACACTTTTAATAATTGATTTTGGGTATTTGTTTCCATTTGGTTTAAATTTTTTAATAATATGGTGTGCTCTATAAATTTATCAACACTATCCCAAACAGTTAATATAAACCTAACATTTTTCATAACACATGCGTGTACAATTTCAAGAGGATGTTTATCTTTAATTAATTTGATAATTTGACGGAAGGTTATATCATGTTTGATGCTTTCGTATGTAAGAGAAGGCTTGCTTGCTAAAATATAGTCATCACTTATTAATTGCTGCAGTAATTGATTTTCGGTAATTAAGTAGCAGTAATCTTTGTCAATATCATCTTCTTCGTATTGTAATAGGCTAGAATCTATTCCATTTAATATTTGATTTAATATAATACTAGAGTTTAAGTACAGAGTGTATTTGTTCATATAACGGATAATCTTTATAAGAGGTTTTGGAAGATCTTTAATGTCAGCTGACACTTTGGTTTGGAAAGCCTTATATACATATAAAATCCCATGTAATATATCGGTCTCATTTATTGTATAAGTTGAAACACAACTATTGGTAGATTTTATAATTTCCGAACTTAGCCGAATAGCTTGTTTAATTGATAGTTGAGGAATTTGCTTTAATGTGGTTTCAAATAACGATGATATTATTTGACTATTTGTTAGAAAGTTTTTACTTAATAGCTCAAAGAAGAATTTATAAACTGGTATTTTAGGAAATAACATTGGTTGTAAGGAACATATCCAGTCTATACATAAAAATAACAAGTTGTCGTCAATGTTCTTTAACGCTACTAATTTATCACAAAGAATTCGCTGTATGTTCAAACCTATAAAAAGAAAAATAAATAATTGAGAAATATAACATATATACTTGATATTTAAACCTTACTTGAAGTGTAAGATCCAGACGAAGCATGGAATATGTCACCCATTGAAATATTGAAACTACTGAAGTTTTTTGGAGGAAACTTTTCAAGCTCCAATATACTACTTAAGAAATTGTTTAATTTACTATATTGATATAAATTATTGCTCGATAAAAACTTCCACAATGGCATCAAAAATGTGTATGGAGTAAGGGAAAACTCGGGCAATATAAGAAGTTTTTTCAGTATCAAGTATACTGTCTTCAAATCTACAATAAAACAACATACAATCGCAAGATGGGCAAACATTGTAGAATCCGCTGGTATTTGGAATTCACTTTCTGACGTTACAGAAAATAAATTGTTATTAGTTTTATTTTGATATATCATTTCTATGTTATTTGAAACCCAATTATAAGCGGCTTTGAATAATATAGAATAACAATTTTTATAGGTTTTATTTGAGAAATCTTCCGACGAAAACTTTGCCCAAAAACTATCTATATTATTATCAAACTGATAATTCGGTTCACTAATTGCTCTGTATGCACAATTGACAGAATATAACATTAATGAGTTATATATAATGTCCGACAATACTTCCAAATCAAAATTTATAGATTTACTTGAAGCGGAAGACGATTTATATAATATATATGATTCCATGGCAATATTGATTTTGAGCAAATTCGAAGTGTTCAAAAAATTTAAGAATGTTATCTTTGGTTCTTGAAGTACATGTAAGTAAAATTTCAGATTAACTATTACGAATAAATAATAAGGCGTTTTATTATTATCAAATGTTTCCTCCAGATAATTCAATATATCAACTGGACTTTCGTTAGATTTTTGTGCCAAAATATTGTATAAACAGATATCCATATCAACATTTGAACCTTCCGATAAAATTTTTATAATGTCTTTTGTGTATGTACTGGGTATATAATTCAATACTTCTTTTTGAAGTACCTAAAATAACAAAATTAGCTGTAAAACAAGATGTTCATAATCTAGAAATAAATTATGTAATTTAAAACAATCAATTTACACTTGAATAGTTTGAAAACCTAATATTAATTGTATTTTATTAGTAATTGCAATATAAATCAATGTAACTCACGACTTTTAAACAAATAAAATATGAATTAGTGATTTTGTAATAAAATAATTATTTTTGATGTATCGGAAATAATCTATGTATGAATATCAGTATTATATAAATTTCATACACTGATACACTGATACTTTTCTTCCTGACTCCAGAATAAATCTCCATCCCAAAAAACAGAATGATTGAGGAAGCTTGTAATCACGTCTGTGTATCCATGCAATAAAGACAGTTTAATGGATTTGATGAATTGATTTAAATCTAAATCTCGAAATATGGTCCATTGAAACAAGCAGGAGGTTTCTAAATGGCCAGATTGTTCATAAAAATCATACAGAACGTTGATTCTGCTAGAATAGTTACTATTGTTAGTCAATTTTGCGTAAAGATTATATAAATGTTTCAATTTATGTTTTAATATTGTAGATTTCACGTTAAATGGTTCTGGAGAATAAGTTTCAATCTCAGATATGACATAATTTTTGTCATTTATATTAAATATACTCTAAAAATAATATATATATATTTATTTGGTATACATAAAAAATAATTTACCTTAAAATCACTTATAAGGGAATCAGACTGTTTACCACGGCTTTCCCATATGCTTTTTGCTTCTTCATTGGAATCACTAACTTTCATATAATAAAAGTTTAAATTGGGATATAAAAAAACACATTCCGAATTTATTTGATAACCTTGATTTATTGTGTAACGAAATATAAATTCATTGCTATCAATATGATTTATATTCAGATTACATATATTTGTATAATTACAAGGCAACTTTTGCAAATTGGAAACTCTTTTTGTCAAGTCTGTACAAAAAAAAAACAGCTCATTTAATTCTTCTTTACAAATACATACAAATATGTAAGTTTGTTGATCAATAATAAAAGGGGATATACATAACTGAGAAATGGGCATACAGTTTTCATCTTCATTAATGTCATGCTCAAGATCAAGATCAGACATGTGTGCTGCGGAGAGTAGCCAAAGATGATTTAAGTACATTTTATGGATTAAATAATAAGGCTGGGATTCATTAATTGGATTCATATGTAATAATAACATGTAATTATCGGAACCCATTAGTAATATTTGCTTCAATTTAGTGTAATATTCAACTTTCTGTAATTTACGAAACGCTCTAAATGGTATGGCGTTTTCATTATTGGTATACATGATCAAAAATGAACTAATGTATGTAAATATATCTATAAAACTTACTTTGTAGCGTTTCTATTATTTTTAAAAGAAGTGGAATGAAGCAATTTGCATGTAATACCAATAATTTTATATGTTTCAATAACATATCGTATAGGACGATTATTTGTATAATAGACATCTAACTAAGTATGAAAATATTAATGCCAACTATTTACAGATGAACAGATCTTTGCTATTGTTTAAATAATATAACTCTCCATTATTCAACCATTGATTTTTATTTGCTAGTAAGTGAATTCTTGTTTCTATGATTTAATTAGCTTTAATGCTTTACGTACCAAGAGAGGTTTTATTAATTTCCAGTAATTTGGGAGGTTCTTTATGAAAGAGTAACAAAAAAGATGAGCTATAAAGTGATTTAAAAGATGACAATCAAGTTTATCAAATTTGAAGTAAAATCTTTTCTTTGTAGAAATTACCTTTTTATTTGGTATATAGAGACTAGATTTAATAGATCTATTGTTTGGAGTATAGATGAAGTTTGATTGCAGGGATCCAAAGAGCGTATTTGAAATTGCTTTAGTTTATCATTATTTGAAATTACACATAGAATGTGATTATCAACTATATTTGGGATGATTGACGCAAAAAAAATTGTACTATCTAGCTATTGTATACATAAATTATAATATTTACCGATGCTGATATTACTGGAAACAATAATATTAATAAAACCGTCATTATTGAGTTTAGAAATGCTATAAGACAACTTTTGTTTATTAGCTGCTAAAGCAACACTGAACTCAGAAGCTTCATCATCATTACTGAACTGAGCTTCATTTATATATTCACAATCTATATAATGGAAAAATTTGATAACAGCAACCGTATGTGTTCATTCTAGCTTATAAAGCACGCAAAAAATTCAGTCTATAAATAAATGACAAAATATACTATAAACTACAATTACAAGAACCCCGAGCTATATCATCAAATAACTAAATTTCTAAATATAAAAATTTTACCTTCTAGATTTAACGACCATTTTGAAAAATTTATTATGGACATTATGTTAGGCAAATGTACTGTCAAATAGAAAATTTGAAAATAGTAGAATCGCAAAGTGCAAAGCTTAGCTCAAACAAAACTCATAACAATAATATTTCAAGTAAATTTTCAGCTCTAGAAAACAATTCCTATTACAATTCAAATTATGCCGATATCGTCAGGACGCCGACTATAGCTCCTTTCGATTCATCTATAAATGAACTTTCCGATGTTGGTGAAGTTTCAGAACATCGAGAATTACCCAAAGTTACACCCATCAATGTTAACCGCAAAACAACATCCAATGATATCTATATAGATGCTCGTCAATTTTCTAACTTATCTGATCCTCATATTATTAAGCGTCTGTGTCAAACTAAAATTCCGACTTGGGTAAAATATTATATATTGTATTTGATAATAAGTAAATGTTTGAATGAAATAAATGTATCAATTTAATTTAATAGTTTTTAAATACTGTAATATTTCTTATTTCTAGTATATGTTAAGACGGGTTTTACAAAAAAAAAAATTAATTTTTTTTCAAAGTTATTAATTGAACAATCATAAACATGTTCCACAGAATAATTGATTTTAAAACTCATACTTGTTTTTGATCACTTGTTCAAATTAAATAATTTTTTGCTACAATAAATTTTCAATTTAGTAAAAAAATACTTATACATTTATATTGTGGTGATACCCTTACTTGAAATATAAGTTGATATATGTTTTAGTTTTGTCCTAAAATATAGTTTTGTAGGAAGGTGTTTCTCTTGAGGATATTTTTGTAGATCAATTAATGTTTGGGCTATCTAATCAATTGTTTAAAGTTTCATTACAAGATACTGAAACAAAATATGAGTCAGTAAATCCCTCAAAAGTACTGTTTCGGATTTATGGAAACGACGTACATTCTTTATACGATTTAAATACAGAATTAATGACGTTTAAGGCTTTAGGAGACCACGGCATAGCTCCTAAAATGATAGCGCAGTTTGATGGTGGACGTATAGAAGAGTGGATAGAAGGGACACCTCTCCTTGTCAGTGACATGGGCAAGCCAAGTGTGCTTAGTGGCGCAGCTTTGATTGTAAGGACAGTTAAAATTAAGAAAAAGTATTTTATCTTTAAAATCAAATATGTAGATTGCTGGGGTACATTTGACTAAGCTAAATTTTGACTACGATACCACAAGATTAGATTTTTTTCTGGATAGGTGGCGGGCACGTGCCATGGAAATATTAAATTCTACAAAATCAACTGATCCAAATTATCTACCTCTTCAAAGGTTGTTTTTGCCTAATTTCTATGAAGAGTCTTTTAAACTTAAAAGCTATTTATTCCCTAGAAATACAAAAATAACAGAAGTTACTAAACTTGTTTTTTGCCATAATGATATTCAAGAAAATAACATAATGCTGGTAATGTTTTTATTTTTGCATAGTCTATTAAATGTCTATATAATATAGTTTACTATATAAATCATCATTGCATTATGTTTTAATTATTATAATATATTAATATAATAACATTATATAATAATGTAAATGATTTCTAGCATAAATTATTCATTTCAGACTACACAAAATATGAGAGTAATTGATTTTGAGTATAGTGGATTGAATTATCCTGCATTTGATATAGCGTCATATTTCTGGGAAATGACCTGTGATTATTGTGTAAATACTTATCCGTTCTTTCTGCATCAACCAACCAATTATCCTTCTCTTGAGAAAAGACGTTTGTTCTGTGCTATTTATTTGAAAAAAATACTAAATAAACCAGTAAAAATCAAAGATAAAGCTTTGTTGGATCCAGTTCTAGATGATGTCGAAAGATTCCAATTAGCTACTAATATGTTATGGGGATTTTGGGCTGTGATTCGTTCTCCACAAGCTCCTACTGCCTCTCAGTTTGATATGCTTTATTATGCTCAAAAAAGGTATACAACAAAAAAAAGTTCAGCTTTGTAATTTATAGGATTGATTCATACTGGACGCAAAAAGCTTATCTTATCGCTACAAAGAAAATTGATGCTTAATAAATTGATGATAAGGTTTTTTTTTTTAGTATATATATATGTAAATATATATATAGATGTACTTCAGACGATTTGTGTTTTTTTTATATATTATATACTAAATTTTTTTATGAATTCTCTTTTTTGTGTATTATTATTATTATTATTTTAAACCTGGAAAATTAAATTTATGTATATAACTATAAGAATGTAACAATAAGTAGTCAGAACATCAATATAATCAGTTGTCTTATACATGGCACTTGTTATAGAGCCAGGTTTGAATAAAAACGAAAATCGGGCTGAGACTTCCAATGAAGTAATTGTTGATGTCAACGTATCGCAGTCCGTGCTAGTCCTATTAGATACAGTTGACATCAAGTATGCTGTCAGTACAATCAAAGATGGAGGTTATCTTTTCAAATATTGTCGGAATAAATTTCGAAAAGTAACTATTTAAAATAAACATTTATTTAATGTTCAACGACATGCTTCTTATTTTAGCCGCACTTGCGTTTATTCTGGGTCGATATGGAAAATCTCACACTTAAATGGACGTCTTTAAAAAAGGAGGCTTCAAAAACTCAGATTTTTCTTACGGACGTGTCTAAAATATTGTCAGGTGTAGACTCGGATTTTTGGAACGTATTAAAATAGCTCATATTATATGATAACAGAAAAAATCATCTAAAGAAAGGGAGCTGGGTATAGAGTTATTATGCCGTCAAAAAAATTTGAGACTTGTCTGCGAAAACCTAGAGAGCTGGAAACTATGGTTGAAAGGGCTTTTACATGCGCATCAAAAAGCTTTAATAAAGAAGAAGAAAGCAGAATCATTATCGAACGATTTTATATGGAAGCAATGGTGCCTCACAGATTTAGATAATAATGGTGTGTTTATAAAAAAAAAAATTAATCAACATTGTATATTATTATTATATTATATTATTATTATTATTATTAATAAATATTAATGATTTTAGATTTTATTATTAATTTTAATGATAAATATTCTTGTATTATTCAATAATCTTATTCAAAATAAGTCTTATTAGGAATAATTAGTCTTATATTACTATAACTTTTCAGAAAGCATTAATTTATATGAGCTGCTACGATTACTCCAAAGGATTAATTGTAAAGCGGACGTGAGATATGCGGAACAGCTTTTTAAGCAATTTGATGATGATGGATCTTGTGTATTAGATTTTAATGCCTTCAAACTGGTAATGCGTTAAGCAATACTTAGCTATATATATACATAATTACAACATACATTAATACTATGCACTGTATTTCAGCTTTTTTATAAACTGTTAACGCATGAGGACTTAATGTATTACTTTGAACAATATCAGGATAAAAAAACTTTGGCCATTTCGGAAGATAGATTTGCGAGGTTTTCCATGGAGATCCAAAATTCTTTACAGCAATCTGTTTCTTATGAAATTGCTGAAATCAAAAAACTTGAGGAACCTTTTTACAAAGAAGTCAGTCAACAAATTAAAATTTGATAGCATAAATTTATAATTATTGAAAATATTATCATTATAACTTTATTTGTAACAATTTTGGACAGCTTATTTGATATTTAACATTATATGCATTTTATGCGTGTAATTATGCACAATTTACGTAATATTTATTATTAAAAAAAAAAAAATGATTATCAATATTTAATATATTATATTGCTTTTAAAAACTTTAAAAATATGTAAATTTATATTTATAGGAAGGCCTTACAGATTTGGGGTTCAATTTATTATTAACAAGTCGATTTAATTCACTTTTAAATCCAAAGTTCACACTGCCTCAAGATGAAAATATGCGACATCCTTTAACAGATTACTGGATATCCTCATCCCACAATACTTACCTCACTGGATGCCAATTATTAGGGAAGTCGTCAGTCAATCAATACATTAAAGTATTACTCCAAAAATGTCGTTCTGTCGAATTAGATTGCTGGGATGGCGAGGATGGAGAGCCACTTATTTACCACGGACATACCTTGACAAGTAAAATACCATTCGCTGCTGTAATTGAAGCATGTAAAGAGTATGGTTTTCAAGTAAGCTTTTTATTAAGCTAAAAAGAATAAATTACAGAGATCTCCTTATCCCGTTATATTATCCCTTGAAATGCATTGTAGTCCACCCCAGAAACAAAGAATTGCAGTTATATTGAAGGATACATTGGGAAGCAGCATATATATACATAAACGTACTTGAATAAGAATTATACATTTGTAATTAGCAGGTGATCCTATACCTAGCCCTTATAGTTTGAAGCACAAATTTCTTATCAAAAGTATTATTTCTAAAAATGATTCTAATATGCAAGACGGTTACGATAGCGATATAATGGTTAATAAACTATAATATTTCACATACGTCAAATACAAGTTTTACAATGTTTATATCAGGTAGAAGAAGAATTCAGACTAATGCTGTTAAGTAATTATCCTTCTTTATACTTTAAAGAGTACTCTTTTGCCAAAACTGACGATGTAAATCCTTCTACAGGATTACCCTTAACTTTTAATCCAAAGTGTAATATACTGCCGAAAAATACTTTTTCTTATAGTACCACGCTCTGTCGTCAAAAAAGAGGAAACCGAGAGATTTAACGAAGTAAGATTGATTATTTATTTGTTATCAATTTTGCTAATAGACATTATAAAAAAACTTTATTAAAATGACAATAATATTTATACTTTTAATGAAAATATATAAAAAATTGTATGATTGCTTATTTTCGTGCTTCATTTTATGTTTATAAATAAGTATGTAAAATCCCCTCAAATAAGTTTATATATAGGCTATAATTATATAAAAAATAATAATAATATAAATAAATGAATAAAGAAATTGTTTTATAATAGGAATTTAATGCTCTCATAAGTCTTCCAACCCGCAGACTAAAGACAATTACCTCTTTAACGTATTCAGGTATATATATAAAAAAAAAACCTCCACATGTAGAAATGGAAATCTATACATTGAGTGAAAACGTATTACATAAAATAATAAAAAAAAACTCTCTTGAACTTGCTAAGAAAAGTCAAAAATGCTTATTTCGTATATATCCTTCGAGTAAGTAATTATTAGAGGCATAATTTAATTGGGTTGAATTTGATATTTTATTGACTTGGATATAATTTTTTGGCATCCTTTTTTTTATTTGAGAGGTCTTCAGGAATCAGAGTATTGTCTTCAAACTTCAATCCGGTAATGGCTTGGAATTCAGGTTGTCAACTAGTAGCACTAAATTATCAAGCTACTGGAATAGCTTCATTATTAAACTTGGGACGTTTCCTTGATAACGGTTCCGTTGGTTATGTTTTGAAACCGAGATTACTACGTCATCCAAGCATACCATTTGATATAAATCGTTTAAGTTCAGAGTTACTGAATAATCTGCAAGAGTATAACTTGGAATTATCTGTACAGGTAAATTTTTTTTTAATATTTAAATATTTGTAATTAGGTTTTAGCTGCACAGCAATTGCCAAGACCTTTTGCAGATCATGAAAAAAAACGCGATGCCGTTTGCCCATATGTTGTGGTTTCTGTGCACGGTATCCCAAAAGACACAACTTATCGAAGAACCAATGTTGTTTTAAATAATGGTTTTGATCCCAGATGGAAAAATCAGAAATTTATGTAAAAAAGGTTTCCAATTATTATATATACTGTTTTAGTTTTTCTATTCACGCTCCATCTCTTGCCATTATTGTATTTGAAGTTCGACATTATGATACATTGAAATCTGAATTTCTCGCTGGTGCAGCTTATCCAATATCTGTCATTCGAACAGGGTAATATAAACTTAGTGATAGCATAATTATTTAGCATTCGTTGGGTTGAACTGTATGATGCTAAACTAGATCCAATAAGCTGGTCTGGATTAATTGTCAAAGTATCCATAAGAGTTTTCAATTCCTCCAAATACTCTGATGGTAATTTGAAATCTAAAAAGTATATATATATATATATATATTATATTAATATATTATTATATTATTATATTATTATATTATTATATTATTATATTATTATATTATTATATTATTATATTATTATACTATTATATTATTATATTATTATATTATTATATTATTATATTATTATATTATTATATTATTATATTATTATATTATTATATTATTATATAATTATATCATTATATTATTATATTATTATATTATTATATTATTATATTATTATATTTAACTAAACAATGCTATATATAATATAATAATGATAATAATAAAAAAATATAATTAATATATATAAATATATTATTTATTCAAGAGTACATATATATCATTACTATAAAGAATTAAACTTTTAATGCATTTTGTCAAAATATATTACAATTTGTAGACATTTAAATATAAAAAGAATTGATAAAATGTATTTAACTTAATGACTTTTTAAAGCTGTTGAAGCCTCAAATGTGGAAACAACTTTAAAAAACAAAAAAAGGGACATACCAATGAAGCCAGGAAAATAATTTTTTTCTTGTCATTTGTAATTATGATTCGCAAAAATTTTATTTATGAAAGTTTTTAATGATTATTTTTTACAGTATAAGAGTATCTACATTTAAAATTATTGACTTGACAGTATAACCGCATTATTGAGCAGCAAAATTTAATGTAAATATAAAACCTGTAAGATGGTTGATCTCAAGTATACATGAGGTTTTCTTAAACCCTTACTAAAGGGAAAAAAAAAAATAAAATATATTAAACAAATTTTCTTAAAGACTGTACATGTATTAAATTTTGCAATGCAGTAAAAATATATAAATCCATGAAAAAAAAGATGTTTATTTTTTGTTGCACATATCTACTTGTTTTGTCACGTGGATATAATAATCTGTTTTAAATGTTTGGATTTCAATTTATTATATGTGCAATTCTATGCTTTTTTAGCTTGGTAGGAAGTAATTCGATATCATCAGAATCTTCATCTGGTAAGTGTAAACATTTTACTCTAAAATTGATACAAACGTTATCATAAATAATTTTGTTGTATATCAGAAAGAAACGCAAGACGATATTCTTGGTTAAGAATATCGAAAATTTCATACCCAGCATGGTTTCCTAAACTTAATTTTATGGATAAAGTGGATCTTTTAACTAGTTGCTTCAACAACAAAGCAGATGATCCAAGCCATCTTCACACAAAAATAGAGTTATACAAGCAAACTACTCTAAACAATTCACTTGATGATGATTATATCGATATATACCTGAAACAATCTAATTCTGAAATCCTTCATATCAACATAAGAGGGAGTGGTAAAACTGTCACTAAAGTGCAAAAAAAACACATGTCAACTTCTACATCTACTCTTCAAAATAATGAAATTGAAGTATATTGATTACTCTTATTTATTAATAATCAGGACACTTTTTTTTAATCATGTAAACTTTTTAAACATATTATTTTATTGAAAAATAGCTTAAAATTTGATTTTATATGAAAAAAAACCTATCAAAATTATTAAAATCTTAAATTTAGGGTTTAGGGTTTAGGGTTTAGGGTTTAGGGTTTAGGGTTTAGGGTTTAGGGTTTAGGGTTTAGGGTTTAGGGTTTAGGGTTTAGGGTTTAGGGTTTAGGGTTTAGGGTTTAGGGTTTAG
>JAQIFP010000097.1:0-19629 GCA_030141585.1 Ophryocystis elektroscirrha
ATATATGTATATATGTATATATGTATATATGTATATATGTATATATGTATATATGTATATATGTATATATGTATATATGTATATATGTATATATGTATATATGTATATATGTATATATGTATATATGCATAAATTTGTAGATATATGTGAATATATACATTTACACATATAAATGTTAATTTCATATATGAATAATATATATCAATGCAATTTAGGCTTTGAATTAATATATTATTATAATTTACTTACGAATCCAAATCATAAACTTTATTTTTTAGTGAAGGGTTTTTTTTCATTTCAGTTTCCGTCAACGGGATAACTACTCTATTTAAACTATAGAGAAATTTATTAATGCATTGAACTCACACAATACCAAATAAATCATGTACTAAAGATTGATAGGTCCACGTGTGATTAACCATTATGCTCAAATCTATTTCCCTATCAAATAGAATCAAACATGGACGTTCAACATAGGCAGTGGAAGATGATAGATCAAATAAATCTTTACAGGGACCAGATATTAGCTCTTTCAATCGGTTCTAAATACTCAATCAATTTTCTTATGAAAAAAACCATTGAAGTATTACGATAATAATAGCTAAATATAAAACTCTCCTATTGTCATGAAAAATTCCAAATAAGCTATGCTACATTTCATAAATATTAGATGTCTTTACTCTCATACTAAAAAAATTAAACGTATCCATGTTTTTATTCATTTATGCTTAATTTTTTAATTATAGTTGATTAATGAATTAATTAATTATAAACCATTTTACTGATAATGATTACACTCCCCACATACAAACTTTCATATATACACTTGAGTAAATTTTATTTTAGTAATGAATACAATTATACAGTTTTATTTCTTTCAAAAGATTTAGTTAATAATTTTATTTACGTTTAGCTTTGTGCCAATTATGTTTCCTGGAGAATGAGAAGGTTTAGGACACCGAATGATTGGTAGAACGCCTCCAAGAGTTATTAATACGGAAATCAAACCTTCTATGATCAAATTCAACAATTGATCTATCTAATTTAGTTTACAGTCAATAATTTGCTACTGCATTATCGTCCGTGGAACCCTGGAGAGAGTAAAATACATTTTCCAGACATAAAGTGAACTCTGTAGGGGATAAGGAGGTAAACTGTATAAATCTATCAAATATTCTTTCTACTCCCGCAGCGCAATTCTGCAAGTCACAAATGAATGTTCATTTCAGCATTTATTTCAAATATAAAACGAAATAATAAAGAAATATATACATGTGTATATTTCTACATATGTAGAAATATATTTTTTTGTAGATAAATTACCGCTTCAGCTGCTCTTTTAGCAAAATATTCCATATCTTCTCGGGATATAGTGGATGAAAAATTGATGTATGTACACCCGTATAATTTATTTTTTAAATCATTCACTATTATGTCAATATTTTCTCTGGTCGGCTCCACAAAATATATTGCAGGGACATTATGAACTGGTGTTCTGTAAGCATCTAGAGCCAAATTCAGTGTTACACCATGTTCTCTCAAACTCCCCACCTATAATAGTAACAATAAATTAGTGTTTATAATGAAATAAATTATACTAACTTATAAAATAAACAAAAATAACCAAAATCATAGTAAAAATACCTTCATAATTGGTGCTAAAATCTGCTGGCATCTCTTATCAAGAATCAATACTTTCCAAAGAAGCAAATTCTGAGAATTATCTGACTCATTAAGAGACAATATTTGAGTAAGAACGTTTCTTTGTGCTTCTTGTATATTTAGTGTCATTTTACTTTTACAGTGCCTGATTCATAAATCATAAATTATAACTTTAATTAGAGCTTTGAGTTACACTGTGTATATTTGTTATTTAGACATTCAGTGATTTACATAAGTTTATGTGTTAATTTTTAGTCAATTAGAATATATTAGTATATAAAAAAAAAATGAAACCTAATTCCTTTATATGTCCTTCTTATGTTCCCTTATTTTATTTGCACTTTGTTATTCTTACCGAGTTTAAGTCTTAAAACCTATAAATGAAAGAAAATGTATTACATTTTAATTAAATGTTTATATTAGTTTATATATAGTCATCGTAAGAATTTTGTCAACTTTTATTATTTAAGTAACTTTATTAAATAACAAATTATATAATTTTCTTGAAAACTTTGATATTAAAATAAAGTAATCTAGCTTCTTTTACCTAGCCAATGTTTTAATAGTGAATATCAATGATAGTAGTATTATTTAATATATAGATACTTTTTTAAATACCATAATATATACATACATCAACATGCGTATATACTATAGTTACATTATAACTAATAATTATAATAATTAAGCTAATTCAATATCTTACTTCTAAACTATATACGTCCTTAAATGCATAAATATAACCTATCAAACATTATATACAATGACATAAATAAGTCTTATTGTACATAATTTTTCAAAACAATTAATTAATTAGTGATAGCAATAATAATTAATTGTAAAATACATTCTATTACTATAAATAATTACTTACTATGGCAAGACATCTCGACTAGTTGATTTAGACATCAAAATACTATATTACTAGTATTGCTGATACTATTATTAAAAACAAATACTAAAACTGCAAATAAATACTTATACTGTAAATAATTACTGATATATTTAATTAACAGCATAAACAACTTTGAATAGTACATATATATATATACATGTGTTGATATTAAGATTAATTATAACAGTTATAACTGAAATTATCAGAATAATAATATTAATAATAAAAATATAATACATTGAATCTATATAATTTGTATAAATAATAATTTATTTAAAAAGAATATAAACTTTGCCACTTATTCAAAGTAAAACAAAATTAACGTTGATAGTTATAAACAACCTTGCATTGTTTAATTAATATCAAACATCTTGCTGAGCTAATCACTTGTTTTTTTCCGTGCAATGAAGTGTTTCAAACAAAAAAATATTATTAATAACATCTTGATAAAATATATTGTGAGTGACACTGATATATATACACATACATATATTTAAATATATACATAAATATATATATATGTATATGTATATGCTGGACGATGTATAATTTATTTATTTTCAATGTATAGTATACAGGTAATTTGTGAAATAAGGGCTTCACGTAAAGCACATCACATACGTGCTCCATAACAGACATCGACGATCTTGATTATTGTAACGTACAACCGTGCGTCGAGCATATCACTTAGGGCTATATCATTTTTGAAGTCCGCAGACCTTGCCAATATCAATTCTGTCACATTTACCTTTAAATGCACAAGTAATTTAGTTAATATATAAATTATTATTTGCTTCAATGTATCTATATATATATATATTTAAATAAAAAGTATCTATTATACAAGCATATATATTTATTATTATATACCTATGACAATAATAAATGAAATATTTATATATGTAAATAGAAAATATAATAAACAGTTAGTTAATAATTAGAATATAATTATATATAACTTATTATTATATACGTATAAATATAACGATTGATAATATTATATCTATTCATATACAAGTAAATGATAAACATTAATTATATCATACACGTTTAAGTACATATACATTATTATTATTATTTATAATATAATTATATATTATTTTATATTATGTAATTATAATGAATAAATAATTGTTATTCATCAAATAATCATATATATTTTAATATTATCTACTTATGATTATTATTAACTATATATATTATTTATAGTATATACGTATATGTACATATATATTTATATTTTATAATAATTACTTTTAATTTATATTATATTTATATATTTATATATTGCAAATATTAATTTTTGACACGAGCAAGACGTTAAATTAATCAATATTATGTATTTTTAATTTTATATTCAAAAATGTATATACTATCAAACATCCATTAAAGAAATAAATAAAGCATGTAAATATTGTATAATAAAATATGTAAGCTGCTATGTATGTTTCTTGATATACTAGATATATACTAGAAATATATGTCTAGTTTAAATATATGAAGTTATAAAATATATAAGTTAGCTAAGACTTGCAAGAAATTTGATGTAACACAAAGAGCTAGACAACCAGATTGATATATATTTAATTATTCCTTAGTATAATCTATTTGAAATACATATATATGTATTTACATTGGTTTACATGTATATGTTCACATATATATATAGCTGTATTTATACGTCTATGTTAGTATATAATATGATTATATATGTTTTATTGCATCCAAGTAAATTTATTGACGAATTTATATATAAAAGTATATGCAATGACGTATATATATTATATAATATAAGTAATATACGTAACAATATATAATATATATATATGTAAATGTGTATATAAATATACGTTTGAATGTATATTTCTATAAAAATTGTATATATGTATGTAAATATGCATATACATGTGCATATTTATGTCAGTATATATATTTACCCATCTAATTTATGAAGAAGTTAATAAATTTCCTTACCAAATAAAAACCATCATATTCAAAGATTATGAAAATTAACCAATTAATTAATAATTAAAACTTTATTTCTAGCGTTATAAGTGGAATAAGTTTTAGTTAATAGATGATAGTTTATATATCATTAATTTGCTATACTATATATCTTAAAAGATCCGTTTCTTCAAATTACAGGAATTTTAAAGTAAGTTAATTATACTAATACTTGTAATAGATATATCAACTATACAAAAATTAACCGTTCCGTGTTGCTGTATAATAGTAGTAGGCGAAGATTATACACATGAAAAAGTGTGTGTAAAAGATCAATTCTTTTTACGCTCAACAATAACACTATTAATTACACGATTACTAAATGTAATAACAATTAAATAACGTATTATGAATTAATTTTATTGAGAGCAATCAGAAAGTTAGCAATATGTTTAACTGATTGATTTGCTATTGTTTAATATATTAAGTTTCCTAAATAAATATATAGTTACATAAAAAACATGAAGCAATTTGGTATATATTGTGCTAAAAAAAAAAAAAAAAAGGCATCAATTAATTACATTAGAAATATATAGTAAATAGCAGAATAATAAAGGCATGCTGCAAAATATTAAAAAACGCAAAGAAAGAGATTCAAAAAAGACAAATAAAAAAGTGAAGTTTGAAGTATCAGATGAAGATGAGACTGATGAATTGGTGATATTTTAAATAAAGTTTTGCATGCATACTTATACATGTTTTTTAGTTGTATGAAAGCTCAAAATTAGAGGACAGTAAATCTATAGAAGCAAATTTTGTATTTTGTGACCCTTCAGATATATATTATCATGGGTACAAGTAAATTTTATTAAAATTATTTAGAATACGGCTATTACTTGTAAAGTCGACTCTTATCGGCTTGGATCAAGCTGGAGAAAAAAAAAAAAAAAAAAAACCACGTCATAAACCTAGAGAAACTACAGATGTTTCTTCCGTAATCAACGATATACCTTTAGCTACTAAGTTAGCTAATTGTATTTCTAACCAAGGAAATATAGGAACAGTAATTTGCGTGGAGGGTGAAGACAATGTTTTTGGCTTTAGCACAATATTAAACATTAGACAATATCCTGATTCTGGCGTGTCAAACATTATAAATTTAATAAAAAAACATTCCGTTAAAAGACTAGAGAAAACCCAAGCAAAATATTTCGAAAGAATTATTGAAAAGAAAAACACCCAAATTGGTTTATTTATATGCGAAAGATATATTAACATTCCTGCAAATTTGTGTTATACACTTTTGAAGCATTTGAAAAAAGATGTCAAATGGTCACAAACTACAGAGGTAATTTCTTGTCACTATAAGCAATTAACGACAGTTCATCAATACACCTTTTAATGATAATCATATGTAGATATAATATATATAAATATATATATATATATATATATATAGATTATACGAAATATATAATAATACAATATATATATATATATATATATATATATATATATATAGATTTTAATATATATGCTTGTTATTAATATATATTTATATATACTTATTGATTATATTACTATTAGATATATATTACTGAAATACATATAGTAGTAAGTACCTGTGTATACAATATACAGTGCTTAATGTTATATAATTAAAAAATGTATTTATAAAGTTTAATTAGACAATTTTAAATAGCCCCTACAGTTGACATGTCATATATATATGATATGAAGACTTAGCTATATGTAAAAAAGTGTATTTTTGAAAAGGATATTTGCTTTAGTGTATATATATATATATATATGTGAGGACATTTTTTTTTCTCATAAATCACTAATTAGGAATGCCCAAAGGATGAACAGAGTTTTTATCATTTTAACTATATAATAGTATTATCCGATTGTTTTATTATTGATAGTAAAAAAGTAGAATTCTACGGTAAATAGATGCACCTTAAATATTGACAGATAATCCTATGCGTTTTTCTAAATTTGAGGACGAGTTTTTTTTGAAGAACTCAGAGTTATACTTTACATTCCCTGTACATATATCTGTAATATTTTTGTAATCTATTTCATTACAGAGCCGCATTGTTGACGATACAACAAAAAAAACAATTGAAGCTCCGCAGCATAAATTAGTAGTTATTATTAAATGTCTTAATGTTGTAGGTATGCTTACTTGAATATTCAAAATTCAAGTCTGCAATTCAAGAATGTAAAAAGCTTATTAACTCAGAAGTACCCTAAAGTAATGACTGTTACTTTTTCTTTTATACTTATAATTAGCTAGAGTTATTTAAATAACCTTTGTTATTCATATACTTAATTCTAATCAAAATTTTTTTACTGATATATATATATATATATATTTTAATATATAAATATATATTAAATAAACATCTAGATGTATAAGTCACAGAAAAAGATTTATTGCTACGAGATATATGACCGCTTATATAGCATTTTTTCCTGTAATAAGAGGTTTTCCGCTGTCATCACTTCGAAAATGATTCTGTGTTGTATGAAACGCAATTCGCTTGGGTTTTTCTTTGAGGAACCGGTCCTGATTCAGCTTATAAGAACTGTTAGGAGGCAACTTATCACTTTGAGAATAGGGGGGAGAAGTAAAACGCATATATGGAGAGGAAATTTTTTTATGACTCGATTGTGAAGACCTTATATTTCGATATTTATTTTCACTTTCAGTATACCGTTTATCAGCAAATGGAGGAGTATTTTCAATAACTTGAAGCCGTGGTTTATCAGGATTCATGAAATGTATGTCTTTTTTATGAATATCATAGTCGTCTGGATAATAACTTTTATTCAAATAATGTTTGGATTTTGAACGTGCATATGAGGAAATTGGAGGGGGTATGGAAGGTGGTAAATCGGACATTATTTTTCTTGTGACTACATCGGAAGAAACTTTATATTTATTTTCAAGACTTGGCGAACTATAGTGGTGGCTTTGCTTGATTTCAACAAAATTCCTTTTAAAAGGTGCCTCATTTTTGTAATATTTGGGATGAAGAGTTCCATGTACTTCTTTGGGAGAGTGTCTTGTGTAGTAAGGTTGCATATAATTATGAGGCGTGTTTTCTGAACTATTACTAGAAATTATTTTTTTATAGCTAAGTCTTTTTTTTCTGTACGGTTCAAAATCCAATTTGTGTTTTCCACTATTTGGGGTTGTATCGAATATACCAGTACTTTCTTGTCTTTTTTCGGAATATTTTACGCTGTTAGAATGTTTTGAGACTGAACAACCTCTGCGTGAATCTTCATTTCTATGGTTCCTTTTATTTTCCTCATTTTGTAAATTTATTTCTATATCATTTCTAATATGTCTTTTAACCTGCTCACTAGAAGGAGACTTTTCAGATATATTAGTCTTTTCTTTTACCTCGTTACTAAGATATTCATTTTTATTATATTTATCAAGTAAATACAAACCATGGTTCATTCTGTCTTCTGAATTAAAACTTTTTTTTTTACTGTATTCTCTATAACTAAGTCTTTTTTTTATGGCCTCCTTATTCTTATCGTTAGAATTATCTTTTTCTATTGAACTGTTTGATTCTTTCTGTGTATTGCTGTTAAAACCTAGTTTGTAATCTGATTTATCCTCTTCACTTGGTAAATCATGTTTGACAGATTCTTTTTTATATTTGTTTGTTGAGTCTTCTTTCATTTTTTTTATTTTTATTATATCATCACTAATCTCTTTCTCCTTCGACTTTATACTTGTAAAATTCTCTTGTGTAAGATAATGTTTGTTTGATCCCTTTACACTCAAATCATCAGTTTTGACATTTGCATTACTAAAACTTTCACTTTGAATGCGTGCAGTTCTCATAGTCTCTTTTTTTTCACTTGGATTACATTCTTTTATAGTGTCCTTTTTATTTTCAAACTTTTCGCTATTAAAAGTACTCATATAAGTCTCTTTTTTTTTTTTCTCGTTTTCCTTTAATGAATCTCTACTTAAACCATCTATTTTTGAATCTATTTCTCTAAACTCATTATTCCGGAAGCTCTCTCTTCTTTCCACCATTTCTCCATAACTATTTTTAGTAATATTTTCTTTTCTAAAAGGTTCTTTTAAGTATTTTTCTACTTCTTCTTTTCTAATGTTTGCTTCTTTTAAATTTTCTTTTCTGAATTCTCCTTTTCTAAAATCTTCTCCTCTAACGTCTCTTTTCTTTAAATCTTCTTTGCTAATGTCTTCGTTTTTTAAATTTTCTCTTCGAGCATATCTTTTTTTTAACTCTTCTCGGCTAACGTCTGCCATTCTGTAATCTTCCTTTCTAAAAGCTTCCTGTTTAACTTTTTCTCTCTCAAAGTTGTCTCTTTTGATATTTTCTTTTTTGAAGTTTTTCATGCTGAAATTTGATTCCCTAAAATCTTCTTTTCTATAGTCTTCTTTTTTAAAATCTTCTTTTCTAAAGTCCCTTCCTCTGAAGTCTTCTTTTCTTAAGTCTCTTTTTCTAAAGTCCTTCTGCCTAAAATTTTCTTCTCTAAAGTCTCTTTTTCCGAAATCTTCTTTTTTAAGTTCTCCTTTTCTGAAGTCTTCTTTTCTTAAACTATCTCTTTTGAAGTTATTAATTTTCATGGCTTCATTTCTAAAATCTTCTCGAAAATTCCCGTCTTCCTTTTTAGTGTATTCTTTTCTAAAGTCTTCTGTTTTCATGAGACTTATTTTTTTATCTTTTTCTTTAATGTTTCCATTTTCTTCTCTAAAATATTTTTTTATGAAATTAGTTTTCAGGTACCTCTTTTTTAACACATAAAGTTCACTATCTTCATCGCTAACGTTTTGACTTGATAAAATTTTATTCGTTATTTCACGATTTTTGATGTCTTCGGAATTTTGGGCTGGTTTTTGACTGAAATTGCTATTATTTTGAGCGTCTTCCTGTTTGCAAGTCTCTTTTTTAAAATCCTCTTCTTTACTTTTTTTTTTTTCGATGTATTCTATTTTTTTTTCCTCTTTTGAAACCCTAATGTCTTGTTTGATGTCATCTATTTGAAGATCCTCCATTTTAGCCTCTTTTTCAACATCCCCTTCTGGTACATATTTCTGCATAGTTTTTGCTCTAGAAAAAGAACTTTCTTCAATATATTCCGATTTTGTGTCCTCTTTTTTGACATCATGTTTTCTTCCTCTATCAAAGTTCTCTATTGAATCTAAATCTAATACATTATCTTTGATTCCAGCTTCCTTATTTGTATAATATATTTTATCATTTTCTTCTCTTATATTTTTTTTAAAGTCTTCTTTTTTAATGTTTTCCGTCTGAAATTTATCCTCCGGTTCAAATTTAATATTTCTTGATACCAAATTTGGTATTTTATGGCGTTCTATGTCAAAATAAGTCTTATAAGTATTTGATTTGAATTGATTCTGTTTGAAATTTTCTTTTCTGGCATCATTTTTTCTAAAGTCTTCTTCCTCGAAACTTGATTCCTTATATTTGAAACTATGAGGATTCATATGTTTGTTGGGTATATATATATGCTGCTCTGGTTCATGTTTTGTATGGAAAGCAGTGTGCTGTTTATTTATTTTTATTTTTTTATTAGAGAATTCAGGTTCATAAGGATGTGGAGATATGCGATGTGCACGTTTACGTACATTATAAAAAGAAATAAAACTTGGAGAAATGCCATTATTTTGACTCGAAGGTAGAAAATTATTTTTATATGATTTTTCTTTAAATATAATTGGCGGCTTCTTATACATTTGACGTCTGGAATCAAACTTTTTTAGAAATTGATGATTTACATATCGCGGTAATTTAGCTACATTTTTTTCATGAGGACTAAATTCTTCTTCATACATTCTGTGAGTTTTATTAAGCATTTTTTTTGCCATTATATCCATTTCTTTTAATTTATAATTATTATGAAACTCCCCTCCCATTGAAGGAGACCTAGACATAAGTTCACTGTTTTTTTTATATAATACATTTTTTCGAGTACTTGGTTGCATATATATATCATTCAAATCTATACTATCACTGGTTTCTACAAATTTCTCTGATGATTCATGGTTTTTAGGCAATCTATCTTTTAACTTTTTTGCTTCATGAACATCATCATAATCTGATGAAGTTCTTGAACCGGTTCTTTTTATTTTATTCGGGTTCAAATAACTATCTTTTTTATTATTCAAGTCTCCACTGTCACAAGTGATTAATTCTTCGTTCATTTTTTTGCGATACATTTGAGCTTGGTCATATTCATTTTTTCGCATGTAAGTATTTTTATAATTCAAGTGGTCAGTTTTTTTGTGCCATTTCGTTTTTTTATTCCAACGAGCTCCCGTTTTAGGTTTATTAAATACGTTCAATGTATCTTGTGTTCTAGAATTCTCGAAAGTTTCTAAGTAAATAACCCATAATATTCTAATCTTGATTTAACAAATATTTTGGAAGATTACTAAAAATCATAAATGCGGTATATATACATTTACATATATTTATATACATATATATTTATATTTATATATATATATATATATGTATATTAATTTATATATATATTTAAATATAAATGTGTATTTATGCATTTATGTATACATAACTATAATATCATTTCATAGGTGCATAAATGATATATTGGTTGAAGTTTACTTTCATAAACATTATCGTATGCATAATATATAAAAAAAAATTAATAATATATGGAATCAACCGTGTAATTTAGTATAAAGTCTTACAAAAATCTTATATATATATATATATATGTATAAGATTTTACTATATCCAATATATAGCCTATAATGGATATATTTTTTATACTTAGTGATATACGTGGTAGTGAATATTTTATATAAATATTTTATATGTAATTAACCTGGTTGATCATTAGAAAATTTCGAGGAATTGATGGGTGCGTCTTGGAATGGGTCGCAAAACCAACAAGAACTTTCCTCGTTTATTTGACGCGTTTCTTGAATAGGTGCAAAATCAATATTCAAATGTGCTTCTTTCCTAAAAATTGCCATTTTTACACACATAAAAAAAAAAATTACCCTTTTTCGCCAAATAAAACTCCTTGATAATAATTACGAGCATATACAGCAAATGTAGATGATTCATACTCTACAAAAGCGCAACTCCTACGATACTTTAAAGATATTTAATATTTTACTTCTCAGGCATAAACCGTAGTTTATTCACTGGACCAATTTTACAAAATAAAGACTTAAAAAGAGAGTGTAAATATGGTTTTCTCACAGACTCTATATATACGTTGATACTACCGAAACGTTACCTCTTATATTTCCTATCCATAAAGCAGCGTTCGTTTTCCTAGGCCCGAATAAAATAACACGCGTTTTTTTTATTTCTTCATCTTCACTAAAAGAAGATACGTAATTTTGAAAATTCCTAAATGTATATCTTTAATAAACATATGAAATACTTCAACGCTCTTTGAGCTAGCTTTTTTGTTTTATATGCCAAATGAACAGCGACTTTCGAGTCGCTCAAATTTACTTCATTAGTTTCTGGGACTAATGAAATCATACTTATCTAATCAACATTTAATTTTACAAAATACACACGTCGTAGTCTTCTTTGTCAACCTGAGAACCAGTCTCTATAAATTTAGTAATCTCTTCATTATTTTCTTCCATATATTTGGGTAGTTGGTATATTAACAAATATCTGTAAATATAAAATTATATAAAATATATAATAACTACACACATAAATATATATATATATAACATATTTATATATACGATTATTTTTATTATTATTATTTATATATATATATATATATATATATTTATAAATTTATATATGTATATTTGTATATATACATATATATAAATACATATGTATTTATATACATACATATATATATCTATATTATCAAAATCATATTTAATATATATATATATATTATAATATAAAAAATATGAATGGCAGTGTTTAAAATTGCATACATATATCCTCCATTAAGTATATACCTGTTTGTTAAGCCGAATCGATTCATAATATTTTGATAATCCAGGATTTGCTGCTCAAGAGGCATATGTTCACACCAAGTGGAGACAAACAATAATTGAGGTGTCATTTGAGTCTCTTTAAAACTCAAATGTTTTGAATCCGGTAATTTTTCCGTTACGTCAGACGCTGATTTAATAATAACTTAGCTTTTTTTACTTGTTGTCTCTTCACAATCGAGTGTTGTTTCTTCATCCTATTTTGTGTAATAATTAAAGTTCATTTTACCTTAGTTTCAACTTCCGACGTAGCTTCAAGTATTTTACTTATTAAAAAGGGAGGCCACGTTAAATTTTGCACATTTGTTTTTAAAGAACAATGAAGCTTTTCTACTTCACAAGCACGTAGTAAAACAGGTAAAGCAGCGCTTTCTGCAAGTTCTAATACCAATTTTACTCCTTCATGCTTCCAACGAAAACTTGAGGGCCCCACTATTCTGATTTAATGATTAGAATAAACTATAACCTATTGTATATAATTTAACACTATCAATATTAAAATAACAACATTTATTTAAGCCTTTTTATATATAAATACATAATTATACAAATATATATATATGTATATATATTTATATGTACGGATATTTAGATATATATAAAAGTATATGTATCAATATCACCAAATACAAACATATACATATGTGCATGTAAAGATATTTACATATATACACATATATATACATACACATGCTAGTGTGTATAAATATAATATTATAACATTGTATAAAAAACTTAAATGTAATCAATTTCATAGCGTATATATTTGAAGATACTAGATTTATTATTAAACATAAAATGCAACATTTATCTTTTTATGTGGATTTCAAAGTATGTCATATAAAGCAAATAAAATTCAATTTAATAATTTGTTCTACTAAATTAATTTATTAATCAGTTTAGATATACATATCTGTACAAGTTAAGAATAGTTGAACTGAATATAATAATTAATAAATGCAATATTTATATTTTACACAAATTTGCAAATATTAATAATCACTCGTAAATAAATTATCTATGTATTGATGAAGACAAAAAAATAAATAATTTTTTTTTTTAATAATATTAATTATATTATAATTAAATATATATAAATTTGTATGCACATGTATTAATAATTGCGAAAATTACGTCATAGGTAATAAAAAATTTCTTCTATCTATTTAGAATAATTTGTAATAAGTATTCCTACTATTGAATAAAAAAATATTAGATAGTTATATTACCTATGCAATTTTTGAAGAAAGGGATACAGCTCAAAAACCGGCCAATTTATTTGAATGTAAATTTGATATTTGGGTGAAAAATTTGCATCTGTATTGTTAAGGAAAGCATTTTTTTGTAATAAATTATTTATTTGTGAAGAAAAAGGATTAAGAGGGAAAGGTTCATGAAGATCATCAATTGGTTCGACATCTTCAATTTCGCCATCCTCAACATCGGAAGCTTCTATGGATAAATGTTCAAAAGAGGATGCGTCCTCCTTTTTCATCTAGCACCAGTCATTGAATAATTGAGCGTATGAAATTTATTTACTTAAATTTCTAAAATATAGGCCCAGCAGTTTTTTTTTGTAATCTGTAGATTAAAACAACATACTGCATATATGATAATTGAAGTTTATAGTTGTTTTAATAAAGTTATTTGTCATTTGTTGAGTAGTATTTTAATATATTTTTATATTGAGGAATTTTGCTTTCATTTCTGATTCTTATATGTGCCATTATTAATAGTGATTATGTATATATATGAATATATATATATTTATATTTATATATAAATATACAAATACATCAAGGCGTCCGTTTTATTTAGTTTCAACAATATAAAAAATTTGGTTATGTATATATATATAATGCTCATACAATACAGCAATATATATTTAAACGAAAGGTTTTTTTTTTTTTTTTATAAATGGTCATAAGTTTTTTTTTTTCAATATTACATATAATAATTTTTTTTTCGAAATATAAGTTGATTATATGCAAAATAATGCATAAATAGCAGGATACAAAGGAATTGTTATATTATATTTACAAATATTTCATTACTAATATTATTGTGTGTAGCGTAATCTAATAATATTGATACCGTCTGTATTCATCGCAAAGTAATGAGTTGCTTATTATTTGTAGATGAGGTGAACAAAACAATCTAAAAAGTATGTACACCCCAATAAGAAGAAAAAAGTGAAATTATATAATAATTGTGTTTAGTAAAATATAAAAAAAATTCTATAAGGCAATAAATTGACTAGTCACTGTGATTGTATAAAAGCATATCAAATATGAAAGAAAACTGCGAAATACGATGCGCAAAGTGTGGTTTGAAATAATAGTCGCTTGCTATTTTCAATTAGATATAAATAAAGAACGAAATATGTTTAAATATCAAAGTAATTATATTTTAAAATTATTTGACTTATAATTAGGTAAAATTACATTTTTTACTAGTCTCATTATTAAGAGAATACATTTTTAAGTACACCCCACAAGTTGATCAAGTATCATATGTGATACATATCTTATATATACGCACCTGCTACTGCTGCACCTTTAGATATGTTTATATACTACCAATAAACATTATTGTTATTATAATGCTTTATAATTTCTGCGTTGCTGTTATTGTGTATGTGTATGTGTGTGTGTGTGTATGTATATGCATATTGTGATACTGCATGCTTAATTTTTTTTTTCTTTTATAGAAAATGTTCTTAGCTGAAATGGATATGGATCAGCTGGATTCTAACGAAGCACTTCAGCAAATGAATACTTTGAAGTCTTATGTGGAGTCGAATGATACTCATAAGGATATTGATTCTCCAAAGTCCACAAAAGTATCAACAGCCACATCAACTATCCCTGTAACTCCGCCGTCAGACTTATCTACATTTACTTCCCCTTCCTCTTGTTCTGTCTCTCCTAACTACAATTATCAAATTATAAAAACTGGTAATAATTGTTATATATATATAACCTCTTTTTTTTTAGATAAATTCAATTATGTACCAAAAAATTTACAAAGACCTTTGTTAAAAGATCTTGGTATAAATAGTCCCATTAAAACGTCTTTCCGTGAGCTAATTCCCTTTACAGTTCGACCTGTAAATAAACTTTCGCATAAAAAGCACTTTTTGCATAATCTTCGGAATCTTCCTAAAATAAAAGCTGTTTCAACGTGTACCCCGAGACCCACGAGCTGGTTTCCTTCATTAAAAACTAGTAATATACATAAATTATACTTGCATGTGTATATACATACAAGTCTTTTTTTTTTTTTTTTTTGTATATGTGCATATATGGAATGACATTATTTATTTTAATATTATTTTGTGAATAGATGAATCAATGGACAAGTACAGAAACATTCAATTAAAGAATGAAGGAATGGCTTCAAATATGGAATTGAAAAATGATAGTGATACATGGAAATACTCTACTTTATTTCAACCAAACACATATAACGCAGGGGAGTCTCAGTACGGTAGCTTTGATTGTTTATTTCAACCTAAAATTGATAATATTGTAAGATCTCTAATTAATAATTTTATTTTTGGTAGCTTTCTATGCCTTGTAATGAGTCATCTTTAAATAATACAGTGGAGGATCCTTCTCAAAGCAATTATCGGGATTATGACCCAAATTGTTGGGACTTTAACGTATTTACGCAAATATGTGAATCTTCCAATATAACGAAGCCAAATACCACTGATTCGCCTGCTAAGCGTAAATGATTAAATAGTAATAATATTCTTATGTTTGTAGATGATATTCTACTAATTGAAAATTGTTATTCTAACTATTTTAACGTTTTCAATAAACAGTACGACCTGCTTCAAGAATCGAAACCGTATTCTTTCGACTATAACCCAGATACAGTATATAATAATGAATTAAGTTATTCCAGTATTAAACAATCTTTTCCCACTATGTGTACTTCGTCTTATGATATGGGGAATAACTGTATGTCGCTTATATCTGCACGTAACAAAAAAAGTATGTATGTTTTTCGGAAATATCGTTATATGCCCAGTCTCAATAATATCAGATTAAAGTACCATGTATATAATACAAAATTATTTAATAAATTTCCATTTACTATAAAATTTAATATAATTGCCATCGAACCCAAGTATTTTCCTAACTTAAACAATAAAATATATAAAAACCCTTTTTTTGATGAGATTTATATCCAAAATTCTTTAAACTTCAATACCCATTCCAATAATAACCAAACCCCTCTTATCATGCAAATAGATGGTTCCTCAAATAATTGTCCTCAAAATCAAAAGCCGTACTTAATTATCAATGATACCTTTCAATTTCAAAATAATTCTGACTCTGATTCGTCAAATCTGAATACATCAAATACAAATACACCAATTATTCAATTCAGCAATATTACTGCGGATACAACAACAGCGAATACAGCAGCCGATAAAATAACAGCGGCAGCATTGGCTGGAGCCGTGGATACAGCAACAGCGGCAGCGAATACAACAATAAGGAATACAGCAGCGGAAAATACATCTTTTTCTGTACAAATGCATCCTTTAGACTTCTCTGCTCCAAGCGGGTCAAAAAGGTGCTCCGAAAATTTGAATGAACACCAAATCTACACCCCAGACTATATAATGCCAGGTAGCCTATAAATATATTACAATGTATGTATTAATCGATACATGTGTCTTTCTGTATTTTTTGCAAAAAAATACTTGAAAATACATACAAATGTATGCATAATAAATTTACATATATATTTCAAAAAATAAAAAGAACAAATAATTGTGTATTTATTATATATTTCGACTGCCTTTTCTGTTGTTTATATACTCAAATCTTTAAGTTTATTTATTTATAATATGTGAACATGCAACTATACCTATTTATTATGTAAAATATACAAATTTACCCGAAATGTGTTCACGCCTAGTTTTTATTAGATTCGGAACCACCATTGTTAGAAAAAAACATTGATGCACAGCAATGCTTGCAGCAACAAACATTTATAGAATCAACTTTGAATAATAATACTAATACTTTAATACACCCCATGCCAATTTGTACTGGGCAAAACTTTTCTTATAATTTGCCACAGTTCTCTGAATATTCAGATAATATTAGTCCAAAATCACCGTCGTATTATAATAATAATGATTTGAATCCTAATAATAAATCTTCGTATATGGGAAATTATATGTATTCTATGACGACAGCAACGTCGTCCTCTCCATATATTGGATATAATAGAAATGATTGCATGGTTTGTCCCATGGGATCCAATTCTCCATATGTATTGTATGATAAAAATCTTAATCCCATAGAGTCTAATGTTATACCACCTCCAGCTCCTTATAAAGAAAATTCTTATAATGAATATGCACAAGGCTACCATCAAAATAACACTATGTATCAATACAATAATTCCTTATACCCCTCTCACCAACTAGGCTCTTCTGCTATTCTCGGATTGGAGTCTCTTAGCCCTGAGTATAAGAGACTTTTGAGAAATATTCCACGCAAAACTAGTGAGGTTTTTACACCATCAGATATCGCAGCTTTTCGGACATGTCATCCACATTACTCTCGTAAGTGTGTGCATATATAAACACCCATCATAAATCATAAATATACACAAAATTTATTCAAATGTTCTAATCATATAATCAATATTATTAATAATTTTATCAAATAATATAATCATTTCATGTACACATGTTTTACTGAAAATAATTGTCTCATAAATTATCATGTTTCGTACATAAATTAATTAATTTTTTTTAAAAATCAATAATGCTTTAAACTATTGCTTTTATTCTATAGTTAAGACTTTATTTTTATTATATTTTGATATAAACTTATTTAAACATATAAATACTATGTAATATCTATTATAAAATATTTATTACAATTATTTTTATTATTCAAATGGTATTTTTTCATTCACTCGAAACAAATTTTTTAATTTACCTTGCTAAAAATATTATTAAATAAAATGTTTATAGAAAACATACAAATAAATGAATTCAACTGGTTCACGTCATTTTATAAATATATATCATGATTTTTATAGGAATGACATGCATGACATTGCGACGCATGATGTGTGTATAAGTTGTTAGGCTTTATAGAGGAATATATAGATTTCATGATTAAATAATTTTTTTTTGGAAATAAACACAAAAATTTATTTATTCTCAGGGAATTGTTTAATTTTAATGCAAAATGGATTTGATATACGTTTAGGAGAAGTAGGTAGGGCAGCTCTTAAGAAAGAAATTTCCAAAAGATTAAGAGCAAATATTCAATTAAGAGAAAGGTATATTTTACATTTTTATATTTATTTATACTAAATTTGGTTACAGTTTAAATATTGCAATTTATATACGTCACAATTAAATAAATGCTGCTAGGTGTGTGTCGGTTGTATGTCGTTTGAAAAACGCAAATGTTCTTCAATTACTCCAAATGGCAGAAATTACAGGCTGCTTAGCATTAGTAAAATTAATTTTCTATTATTTTTATGTGTAGGGTTTAAAAATATCCAGCTGTTATTGGAAAGAATATGCTAAAAAACAAAAACTCCCTATACCTCGTAAATCAGACATATTTGGATATATTAATAACGAAAAAGATTTTTCAAAAAAAAAATCCAAATTTGACGACTCTCAAACAAATAGCGACTACGATGATGTCAACAGCAGAACGTCTCAGCAGAACATGGAAAACCCTTGCAATTTCAACGCCAAAACTAAGAAGTCTAAAAAACGGGAACGGAACCTTGCGAAATCAGGTATAAATTAAAATAATGTATTAATAAAATTAAATCTGCGTCTTATTAAATTTATATTTAATTTACAAGACCCACATTCTAAACTGATTATATATATAAATATATAATATATATTTATATATTAATATACTTATATGTTTATATAGAAATATATATATTTATATATATTTATATATATATATATATGTATTGATATATTTATATATTGATATATATTAAATAACTAATAAATTTATATATTGATATATTTATATATATTTATCTATTTAAATTTATATATTTATATTTATATATATATATA
>JAQIFP010000098.1:3730-17725 GCA_030141585.1 Ophryocystis elektroscirrha
CATATTTTATATATCATATTATATATATCATATTTTATATATCATATTATATATATCATATTACATATATCATATTATATATATCATATATATTATGTAATATATATAATATATTTAGTATTATATATTATTTATTATACACTATATATTATATATTAATTATGATATATAATCTATTAAATATCATATATCTTTTGATAATAGCATAATATGTGATATCAACTCATGCATATATATATATATATATAGTTACTAAATTTTGTAATAAAGTTGTAAATACAAATTGCTGAATTATGGTAGGTTCTTTCACTTATCTGAAAAGCTTGTGAGTTTGAGCATTGCTGCATATACAAGTTTCGAAAAGAACTGCTTAGAATTGTGTATGCTAGACTGTTTAGGATTGTGCTGCTTAAGAACAGAGTTGAAGTTACGTTTACCTCCTTCTGATTATGGAAAAACCTCTGAATGTAATTACACAGGACATCTCATAGACACCGTATATGGCTTGCTTGTAGTAAATGGCAAATGGATTATAGATAAGGAATTGATAAAAACTGAATTTGCTCCTATTCTGGCGTTATGTTCTCTTAAAGAAAATATGTCTATGGCGTATTTAGATTCCCGTGCCAAGAAATATTATAGAAAATGCATTATGATCAGTATGTGTATATATAAACTCCCTCGAAATAAAAATTATGCTATTGAAATTCTCATTGAATCAATTTTATTGAGTTTAGTATCTGCTCTTCCGCCGTCAGAGTTTTTCAATGCTTTGATAGCTAATAGAGAAACTTTAGAGACTATTCCACAGCAAAATAATTTTTTGCTTTCCATATTTACTTCTAATGAAGATGTAACGCCTAAAAGAACCCAATACGACTATAGTGAAACTCCTCGTCAGCAACACAGGAAATATACTACGCCCATTCACAAAAGCCCTTTCATTGAGCAAATGCGTAGCTCAACTCCAAAGTAATTTATTTAAATTTATAATTATTGTATAAAACTATTTATTCAATTATTTGATTAACTATTTACTTAACCATTAAATTTATTTGCATATTCATAAATTTTATTCCATAATTTTTTGTAATTACCATATATATACATATATATAAATATATAAATATCTGTATATAAATTTATATATATATGTATATACATCTGTATATATATCAGTATATATATCTTTATATATATCTGTATATATATCTGTATATATATCTGTATGTACATCTGTATATATATCCGTATATATACCTATATATATAGGTATATATATAGGTATATAGGTATATATATAGGTACATATAGGTATATATATAGGTATATATATAGGTATATATATAGGTATATATATAGGTATATAAATCTATATATATTTATATATATAGCTATTTGGAATTCTTTTTCATAATTGATAATATTATATGGGAGTATGATATAAAACATTATGATTACATTTAGACATTCATTATCTGATGCTGAAGACAATGAATTGGTAAATTTGATCTTTTTCTATATTTTTGCAGATATATAGTACCCCTATATATAAGCGAACTGATAGACGAGATAATTATGTGGATTCTTCTACTGTGACTCCTTTGCGAAGTCGATCAGCTCGCTCTGCGACGCGTTATGACGTCTCTCCAATTCATCTTACTGGGATATGGCGTCAAACTCAAAAAGATTCCGATACTGATTTAAGTAGTTTAAGTGTATTTTCGACTCTGAGTCGGTTATATAGTCGAGCTATTATGGTACATAGCATTAATGTGGAAAATACGAATATTATAAAAATAATAAATTGGATATCAGACTCGACAAATACAGATTCCAATAAGTTTTGTTATATGGTGATAATATATTATATAGTGGAAGCTATAAGAGAAGAAATATTTGATTTATTAAATAAAACAACATTTACCAAAGAAGATTATATAATATTCTCGAAGAAGTGTATTGCTATACATCAATTAATAGTTAAGAAATATTATGAGTCTGCTTATATTTATTTAATTAATGACAGACTGAACAAAGCAGCTTATATGCACATATTCCAATTAGAGTCTCATATATATTCTTATAATTTACATTATATACTATGGTTAAAGTCTAGTAGAAATTATCTACTGAGCAGTAACGACATTGATACCTCTATTATGGATACACACAGATTTTGTATTGATATTGTTAATGAAGTTATCAATATCAATGGAACTAGGGAGCTGCTTTATCTTTTAATAGCTTCCATATGCATTATACTTCAAGGTAGCCTATTACACTGGAATCATCAAAATAATCCTGGTTCAGATAATAATCCCTATAATGACAAATTACTCCTTAATTTTATTAAAAAAAATATAAGCAATTCTAACTATATATATTTCCTTAAAGTACATGAATCTCTTGAAGAATATATGTACAATAGTATAAAACCATATATGCAGTTTGTGAAAAATAATCAAGATATTAAATGTAGTAGTAGCATACAGTATATAAAGAGTAGTCTTAGCTATCCTTTGACCGAATATAAACTATCTGCACTTGTTACTTCTTTGTACAAATATTTGCAACAATTACTTGAAAATATCTTAAATGTAAACTTGTATGATATACACCCTTTTGAGTTCTGGAAAAGCTACTGGGAGTCCAGAAATTCAGAGCAAGCCGTTAAGCTTAAAAACCATTCGTTATTCATTACTAGGTATACATTTTATTACTACGTTTATTTAAATATGTAAATTGCTCTGTGAGTTAGGATGAGCAATATTTTAATTAAATATTGTATTTTAATTTAAATATTTACAAGTATAATTGAATGTTTATGTATTTGAAGTACATATGATTTTTATATATGTCTTATATACGTCTTATATATGTCTTATATATGCTTTATATATGTCTTATATATATCTTATATATGCCTTATATATGTATTATACATGTCATATATATATCTTATATATGTCTTATATATGTCTTATATATGTCTTATATATGTCTTATATATGCTTTATATATGTCTTATATATATCTTATATATGCCTTATATATGTATTATACATGTCATATATATATATATATATATATATATATATATATTATTACTTTTTTGTTTTGCAAAATCTATATTTTATTTTGATTGATGCAGTGTGATACAATTGATTCGTGATTTGAAGAATATTCATGAAATCTATAACAATATATATACGCGTTTTATGTATCTACTCGGAGTGACGCTATTTCCTGTGGGGCTATATTACATGAATAATAATAATTTGGAAGAGAAAACTGGCTGTATCCATATATGCATAATCTATTATGATGTTGTATCTGCATTATATCTTTCAAAAGAAAAATTTGCATCTACATGGCTGGAGTTACCAAATAATATACTTAAGTTGCATTTTAATATTTTAAGTATAAACTCCCTCCCTGAAAAAATAAAAAATGATGAAAACATCGAAAACTTAAAAATAAAAACACGAAAATCACGATTGCAAGCTTTTAACGATGCCAGTTTTGATTCAAAAGGCCTTTCTAATCAATCAAATAAATTAATTTCTGATTTTTGTGTGACCGTATCCGATAAGTCAACGTATGAAACAAGTTGTTTAAATGGCGTTTTCAATCATTTAACTCCCAAAATCAAACAAGTTCTTTTTGATGCTTTAGTAAGAATGCTTGATTGTTATTCTTATGTTGACTCAAAAGAATTTTTCTCTGTTCTGCAATATGTATCAGCAATTAGTGATACTAACTTGCGCAGTGCTTCATTCATCAGATTTTATCTTACTATTAGTCGGTAAGTTTCATGATAAATAAATTAAAACTAAACTTCTAATTTCCATTCCATATCTTATTTGTATTGCACACTTCTCTTAATCTGATTATATACTACCTACTATAGTGAATATATTATTATATTATACAAGGTAATCGATATATACGTTTATGATATACGCTATTTAGATATATATATATATATATATATATAAGATATTGAACTATACAATAAACAGTTCAATTATATATGCATATGTGTAACTTTAATCAAACATTTATATGTAAAAAGTCTCTTTGGGTATTTAGAGCTTAAAATAATGTGAGTGATTTTACTAGATACGAAGAGTTTGTTAATAATAACTTCCATAAAGCTTTATATTTTGCCATGGAAGCTTTTGCGGAATCTTTGTTCCTGCTTAAGACAAATGAAACACTGAATAGTCAAAGTGCAAATAGTGGGTGGAATTTTACTACTTCCTTATTGACTTTAAGGTCTTACACGCGATATGCAAATAGCAGTTACGAAGGGTTTGCCATTTCTTACAGCGAAACTATTGATGAGTGGAACACACTACTTAGTCAAATAAAATCTTTTTCAGAAAGTCGCAATATTTTTATTATTACCTCTCTTTTAAATACAAGTTTGGAATCACTTTGCCGTCTTTTGTCACAAAATCGTAATGGTAGAAAAATTGTTGAATCTTTGAATTCGTATTTCAAGTCTATACTTCATCGATTTGTATATCATCATAAAATTCACAATTACTTGCATATATACACTTTAAACCTATTCAATATCTTCAAGGAAAACAGTAGCAACGAATTGTCAATATTTGAACTAGAACACGCTAAAGGAGGAACAAAGTCGCTTATATATAATCAAGAATATTTAAAGATCAAAAACCTTTGTAATATATATACAATATTAAAATTAATAGACAATGCTTGGTATACGCCCATATATATCAATTCCTCTCTGTGTAATGTATATATACCTAACCGCAAAATCATTGAAAAATCCATCTATTCGATATATGACAAATTTCTTAGCATATTTGTTTGTAATAATAACAAATTATCCCAGTTAAATATGGAAAGAATGATTTTTAAATATATACAAAATGCTTTAGATGAAGAATTTGATATTTCTAAAATAGAGCCGACTAATGCAGTACTCAGTCTATGTGATGATATCAGTACACATGTCCAAAATATTCCACATATCATTGATTCTAATATTGCCAATATAATTAACGCCAATGAAAGTTTCTATACATACTTGTTCGATAATAATATTAAAATAAATAAATCATGTAACAGTTTAATTATTAAATATTACTGTATGTATTTAATATTGGTCTTAATGAATTCCCATTATAACTACCTCAAGAAATTTGAAATCAGCATATTAAGCTTAAACATATCTAACAGAGAAATAATGTCCTTATGCGTATCAATGCTATCAAAATATTTGCGACCTATATCTCTAATTATTTATCATGCCAATAATACTTCAAAATTGTTATTAAAATTCAATAATGACATTTCTTCTTGTATTCAGCATTTAACTACACATCCTATACTAAATACTTCTTTTATTACAAACCATTATTGCAGATTTCGCAGTAAACACTCTGAAACCCCTGTTAAAACCGCTATAACTGTATTCCAAAAAGAATTTGAAGACATATACCACAGAAACACAGATAGTAAAGGTAAAATTGTTTAATGCTACATAAACAAATCTATTTTGTATAATAATTTTGATAACCCATTTATTGTTAAAATTATTTGTTATTGAACAAATAATTTATTGTTATTTAAACAATGGTCATACATAAATATTTGATAAGAAATATGCAACATAATTACAATAAGCTATACATAATTATTCCCAATGTAACAAAAATATTAGGACTATATAGTGTTACTATATATATAACTGTAAAATATATTATATAGCTTAATATATTAATCAAGCTGTTCACTGTTGATCTTATATATATATTGTTTGTTATTTATTAATGTAAATTTGTAATAATTAATTATATATATATATATATATTGTGTTTGTTGATATGAATTTAGCATTAAATAGATTATACTTTAATAGGATATAGTCTATACTGCATAATATAACAATATTTTGTCAAATAACGAATGAAATTTGCTTGATTGTGTAGATGGAAAAGTAAAAGATATAATAGCATCTTATCCGTGTAACTGGAGCATTCTTTATATTCAGTCAGTTGATACAGAATTTGTATGTTGGAGGTACATTCCAATGTGTTTTCTTTCAAAGATATTTCCGAATGATACTTGTTCAAAATTGAATGGCTGGTGGATACGCATTCGACACAGAACTAATGATTCGATTAAATATTACATGAGCAAACTTAAGCATATTATGAGAGAAAATGTATTATCTGCTAAATCCACTGAGAATCTTTCTCATATAGATATAAATGCTTGGTGGAATAAAAGGTATTATCATTTACTGTATTTTTACGTTAACCATATTAAAGTTAAAATAAATTACTCTAAATTAATATTATAATGTATTATATGTATATTTTTACATTAATTTTTATGCAAATATAAAAAATTTAATATAATATATAATTAAATGCTATTTTGTACAACGGGTGCTTAATGAAAATTTTATCAATATAAATAGAAATAATATTCAAATATTTTAATTTATCGAAATAGTACATTACTACATGATGTTTAAAACAGAATATTTAGGTTTGAAGTTGAAAAGGAGTTTTTACACTGGATAAATGAATTTGAAAACTCTGAGTTATTTGTTTCGGTTATGCCATGGACATTAGGGTGGCCTAATATTATGGAAGAACAACTAGAGTCTCTTTTTGATATTATTATACCAAAGATTATTGAATTCGGAGAATCACTTTATTCTAAATTCCGCAAACATTATATAGAAAACAGTTATTTGCTTGTTTATTTGGGTTTCAGATATATTTTACACGAAAGTTACGCAAGTGTTTATAAAAATTTATTAATCCAAATATGCAGCAAATGGAACCATCAATACAATGGAGCTAAATTATGGGAATTATATGAAAAAACAGTATTGAGTTTTATTAGAAATAAAATCCCAAACACAAATACAAGAAAGTCTGTACGTCAGCCAAAATCTATTTCCAGGACTTATTCTTCTACATCCGTTTCAAGGAAAAATAAATCTGCTTTAAAAAGATCTAGTTCAGTAAACTTGGAAAACTGTACTGCTGAATCTACTTTATTTTCTCCTACCGTTTATTTCTTCGAATCTGAAAATATAACATGCCACAGAATTCCATGGGATTCTTTTAATTTCACTCAGAAAGACACTATTACTTGGGGCATAGACTCAAATGTTTTTTATCATCTCTATAATAAATGGAATCTTACAAGACAAAACTTTGGTAAACATCAGGTCTTTTTTTCTATTTTCAATAGACAGTGAATCAATATTTTATGTACTAAACCCTTCCAATGATCTACCGCTAACAGAAAATGCTGTACCTCAGCCTATTTTAGAGTCAAAACATGCTATAGGTGTCAAGAATAAGTTTCCTGATAGTAAGTAGCCTATTCTAATTAACAAAAAAAAAGAATATATATATACATACATATATATTCTTTCAACTATTATGCATTTATATCTGTAGATAGATCTATATATATGTATATATATGTATATACATTTATATATATGTATATATATGTATATATATGTATATATATGTATATATATGTATATATATGTATATATGTGTATATATATGTATATATATGTATATATATGTATATATATGTATATATATGTATATATATGTATATATATGTATATATCTGTATATATATGTATATATATGTATAGATTTATGTGTATATAGATACTTTGATTACGGATGTGTATACTGATATTTATATATGTTTATATGATGACGGTGTAATTTCACATGTATATGATTTATTGTATTAATTAAATTAATTATTAAAGCTTGTATACGTGTATGTATTAATATTATATTGCTGTGTTTCAGCTGCTACATTGTTATCAAATTGGTATAATAAAAGTATATATCTGTATTGCGGACATCAAGGTGGTGCACAGTATATTAAACCCGAAACGCTATCTCTTGGCTTATCTTATAAAGTTAATATACCTGTAAGTTTTTGATTGTTCATAAATTTATATTTTATAGGACTCCTTAAGTTTCAAATGTATAGCTATCCTGATGGGATGCTCATCAATACAGTTTGACTACGGTCTAGATGGATATGTAAATAGTCTGGCGTTAAACTTTTTAAGTGGAGGATCTCCATATGTTATAGGTTTACTCTGGGATGTAACAGATGGAGATCTCAATCGTTTTACACATGCACTTTTAGACAATAGTCACAAAAACTATACAAAATGGCAAGTTTATACACAAGCGCGAACTAAAAGCAGAGCTTTCACGTCTTTACCTTGCATAACAGGGAACGCTTGTGTTAGTGTAGGCTTGCCATTATAAACTTGAGTTTATTTATTTAAGATGACTAATATTAATTTCTAAATGTTTCAACATAAAAATTTTTTTTGCTCTATTTATTATTGTTACGAGGGCGGGTGTATCAGTTTTAAACAAAATATAATTTATGCTATATAAATTATTATTGGCTTATTATTGCGTAGCGATCAATTATACTGAGGGACTTCGCATTCCAGAAGGAAATGTAATATCTAATTTGATGGGGATTCCTCCCAACATAGCTATAAAAGTAGAACCAGAGAAACGTAATACGAAATTGACTGAAATAAATTGCTAGCTTACGATATGTCTGCTTCGGACTGGAATGATGTCATACTCTCTGTTCATCATGAGATAACGAAATTAGCTAGGATATATGAAAATAAATTAGCCGAGGAAGCACGGGATAATCAAAAATATAAAGGTATTATTGGTTTTATTGCCATGTATATTTCAAGATCTACAAATGTCCATAAATGTGCCTAAAACTGACGATATTTAATTTTTGCAATTTTTAATATAGACTTAGGTCATCTACTCTACTAACTGGTACATGAGTAGCATTAAAAAATCTTTGAAAAAATGGTTATTTATGTGGAATATTCACGAGTAATTATAGTATTTGTGCTTGAATGTTTTAAGGAGTTCTGAAGATGAAGAGAAAATATTACGGGAGCTCAAAAGCTGGCATGATTCCACCAAAATTTTCTCATATCTTGACAAACCTTTATCTTTTGATTCCCTAAATAAGATTCCGTTAAAATTTTCAAGCTCTCATGACTATTTAATGCATTTTCTACCTTTATTTCTTATTGAAACCAAAAGCATGATAAACCACGCTATAGAAACAAATTTGAGCGATCCTTTAACTGTCACAAGTATTGTACGTATAAATTCAAAATAAATTATTCAATAATTCCTCAACGGCTTCTTCATATGCTAGTATATATATATATATATCATTTGTATATCATTTTTTATGGTATTAGGAATACATGTTTTTCCAAAAGTATACATAAATTTAAACGTCTATATATATTTATGTATAATTTATATGATTTTATATATACATATATATATAAATATATTTTGTAAATATATTTATTATTATAGTAAACCTATATATAATATAAAATATATATTTTATATGCATACAGGTTCATTTATCGTTGTACATGAGTTTAGACCTATTTCATATATAACTGTGCATGTATATATATTTATAGATACAGTATATGTATTCCGACAATATCTTAAATAATAATGATATATATGAGCATAAGTAGAGGTATATTTTTGCAATATACATTTACTTGATTACGTATGTGTACAAATAATAGTTAAAAGAAAACAAAATATTTGTGTGTAAAAAAAATTAATGTGTGTTTGAATAATTAGGACCGGATCATACCTGAAGGCGATGAAATATGCATCATCTTATATGTAGAGGAAAATGAAGACACATTTTTCAGAAATGACCTTGTTTTATTGAAACAAGGAGACTCATTTACTAATTTTGGAATTATTAGAAGTATTGATCGAAAATGTAAAATTTATTTGACAATGAAAAAACGAAATGTTCCACGTTTGCGAGGCACAACGTTAATATATCATATAGGCTCTTTAGTTCCTATATTAAGAGAGTTTGAGGTATTATCTTCAAAATTTTTCAATTGGCATAAGGCTTTATATGATTTTCCTTCATTGGAAGATACCATACGAAATCAATTGTTACAAAATTCTTCTGCCAAGACTAAGGAAAAATACTTTATTATGCCAAAAAAATTAAACCAAAAGTTAACCAAAGTATATAACTCCTCCCAAATGGAGGCTATAAATAGCGCTCTGAAATTGAATGGAATTACTTTAATTCAAGGCCCTCCTGGTATTTAATTTACTAGTAAAAGTGATGTAATTTATATTCAAATAAATTATACTTATTACGTATAAATGTAGATCACTAATAACAGTTATCACCTATTATATAATAAATTATTTATATAGATCAATTATATCCATATGTATATATATATGCTTTTACTAAAAATTCTCTCAAGTGATTGAATACTTATTTATTTATAATTTATATATATATATATATATATATATTTAGGTTATATATATACATAGGAATAGTTACATTTAACAATTTAAATTTTATACATTATTGTATAATTATAAAGTTGTTAACCGTTGCTTGAATATAGAATACTATTGATTATTGATAGTATATATTTTGTATAAACAGGAACGGGAAAAACAACTACAATAATAGGAGTTATAAGTGCACTTCTTCACGCAATAAGTCCCGATGAAAAAAAAAAAAAAAAACCATCTGTAATTTTTTCATTGCATTCTTAATCTGGTAGGAAACATTACAGAAAAACCAGTCTTCCCCTAGTAATAATAAAGCTGTTGATAAGGTAAAACTTTTACCGTCAATTCATGCTAGCCAAAATAATAGCTTATTATTGCATTTTGTATACTCAGTAAATGATACATATATATCATCAATAAGTGAAAAGTATTTTAAGTATTAGTTGATTATAAGTTAATCTTCTAGTAAAATAATAATATCTTATTTTTATTAATCTAGTGCGTATAGTAAATGCTAAGTTATTTTGTTTAATTTTGTACAAACTATTTAAGATTTATTAAACGTATAATGGAACTTATTAATAAAATTATATATATAAGATTTTATTAATAAGAATTATTTAGTTTATTGTACGAATTTTCGGTGTGATGTTTACTTCATAATATAATGGAAACAAATATGTATATAATACAATTATATCAGTAATTATTAATATATTTAATAATAATAATTAATACATAAATTTACAAATAGTAATTTTGCATTTTAATCAAAATAAATACAAACTACTGTATAATAGTATTTTCGACTAAAGAAATAAAATGTTTAATATATTACTTAGGACAGTGCTATAATCTCTTCGCAACCATGGATTTATAATTCAAATTATACCAATTGGTATGATAAAACGCCAGCTAAAGTTCCAGCTGTAACAGAAAAATACATTTTGAAAGGTGAAGAAACTGCTCAAAGGAGACTTCTTGTATGCGCTCCATCAAACGCAGGAGTTGATGAAATAGTTAGACGTGTCGTTGCTGATATTAATTTGGGAGGTGGAATTTACAACCATGATGGTGTTAAATACACCCCAAAGGTATTTCAACATAATTTATATCAAATAATATTAATACTTAATCTTTGAGAATATATATATATATATATAAATTACAAGACTTATTAACAATATACTAGTATAATGTCTTTGTTTTAATAATTTCTTATAAACTGACGATTAGAGATATTTATTGTGTAATATAACAGATAGTAAGAGTCGGGAGAAACACACATTCAAGTTTGATAGAATACAGCTTAGATAATTTAATTAATCGTTCGAGAAAAGAAAAAGTTTTAGACACAAGTGACATAGTTTTTGCAACATTAAATGCATGCGGTTCCGACATTTTGGATGGCATGTTTTTTGACACAGTCATTATAGATGAAGCCGGCCAAGGAGTAGAAACGTTAACCCTTATTAGTCTTAAACATAGATGCTCTAGATTAATTCTTGTGGGTGACACAAATCAATTGCCTCCTACTGTATTTTCAAGGTTGGCTATTCGCTATGTAATAAATATAAAAAAAAAAAAATGATTAGAATTACAATCAGTCGCTATTTGCTCGACTTGAATCTTTGGGGGTTCCTAAAAACATATTAACAATTCAGTTCCGTATGCATCCATTAATAAGCCATTTTCCATCTAAAGCGTAAGCTATATTATTTAATTATGTCCAATTGGTTTTCTAGATTCTACGAAAATAAAATAGAGAATGCTACGGACATTTATGATCGATGTAAACCGTTACTATTTTGGTATCAAATCCCCATTTTTAAACCCCAAGTTTTTTTCTCCATGGAATCACATGAAAAGGTAATATTTCTTAAATACAAAAATTAATGAAATCACATACACTATATACATAAAATTATTGCGTAGTGTATATTTAAATTATGTTATAATATCGATAAATTTTGTTGTATATAAGGTATATACAAACATAAACCACAATAATGTAATATAGCAACATTGACATATATATATATATATATATATATATATATATATATATATAATATATAAGCCCTAATACGTATTATTAGGTTAAGTATAATGTCTATGATATATGTCATAGGAGTATACATATTTAATATATAAAACAATTATATTAAAATACTATTTTAAAGAATTTATTAAAGAATTATTTAAAAGGATTTATTAAAGAATTATTTTAAAGTATTATATTAAACAATTAAATTGAAGAATTATTTTAAAGAATATAAATACACTTTAATTTCTGAATAGTATTTAAATTATCAATAAGTGCACTAATTTACTGATTCGTAATTAATTGTTTTGTAATTAAATGTCTTATTTTCGGGAATAGATGATACAGCATTCATACTGGAATCCATCTGAAGTTATAGCTATTTGTAACTTTATGCAAATGTTGAAATTAATAGTAAGAAATTATGTTTATACATAGAAATTATGTTAGTTCAAGACTTTTGATCCCGAATACAACTGGATGTCTAAAACAGCAATTATATCACCGTACAATGAACAGATTGCAATGATAAAAATTTTAATGAAAGCAATTTTAGGGGTAAAAGTCAGTTTTTAGTTAACTTAATTGTAGCTAAAGCAAAGCGAGGATTGCCCTGTAGATATTTCTACTGTGGATGGATTTCAAGGACAAGAAAAAGATTATATTTTATTTTCACTTGTTCGAGGGCAAGGCGCAAATTTATCCTCTATAGGTTTTGTAGCCAATAAAAACCGCATGAATGTTGCTATCACTAGAGCACGCTGTAATATCTGGTTTTTTGGCAATGCAAATGCTCTAAAAACTGATCCCGCTTGGAAATCTCTTCTTAAAGACATCAAAAATAGGGGTTGTGCTTACAAATTAACTAAAAACTCTCAAAATTTCTTCTTAAAAGTTCTTAAAAAACATTTGGAAAAGGTAAAAAAATATTTCAAACAAAAAACAATAACAGCAAATAACATTCATTTAAAAGTCTTATATATATATACAACATTTATATATTTATATACATATACATATATAAATATATGTATATATAAATATATACAACATTTATATATTTATATACATGTATATATACAACATTTATCTATTTATACATATATATATATATATTTATAAATATATACAACATTTATATATTTATATACATGTATATATACAACATTTATCTATTTATATATACATATATATATATATTTATAAATATATACAACATTTATATATCTATATACATGTATATATACAACATTTATCTATTTATATATACATATATATATATATATATAAATATATACAACATTTATATATTTATATACATGTATATATACAACATTTATCAATTTATATATACATATATATATATATATATATATAAATATATACAACATTTATATATTTATATACATGTATATATACAACATTTATCAATTTATATATACATATATATATATATATATATATATATATATAAATATATACAACATTTATCAATTTATATATACATATATATATATATATAAATATATACAACATTTA
>JAQIFP010000099.1:0-17343 GCA_030141585.1 Ophryocystis elektroscirrha
TATATATACAGGTATATATAAACTATATACGCGAGCTAATTATTTTATTTTCAAACTACACATATCTATTAGTCGTAATAATTTGCAATAATTAAATGTTTGTCATAATTAATGAATATAGAAAATATAAGTAAAGGTTTTTTTTCTTTTTGGATTTATATGTATATATATACATATATCTATATATTATTTGCTACATAGGGGCAAAACAAGTGCAAAAAAACAACTTTCGAGTTAATCAGTATAAACCAATGATATCTTTTTACCCAGATGCGGAAAATAAAAACAATGCATATTACCCAGATTCATATAATTATGTGTACGAATATCCTATGTAATTTACCGCGTAAATAATCATTGACGTTTTTTATTCCTGAGATGTATCAATAAATATAGTTTCTCTTAGTTTTTTATTTATTTTATTACTTTTTGATCACTAAAGAAAAGGTATAAATGTAAAAATAGTTGTTTTTTTTTGACAATGAATAATTATTTTCTATATATATTTAACTCAATTTATTTTTATTTGGGGTTTTTCTTTTTATAAAAAAAAAAAAAAAAAAACAGTTTACATCTATTCACATATATCAAGATTCCATACCAACATCATCTGTACTCTTAATTTCATTTTCTTCAGCACTATGCTTCTGTCTCATTAAAAAAAGCAGGATTTTTATTCGTTTGTTAATAATTTTTTTTTCTTCTCTTTCAGCAATAACTTTATTTCGTAATTTGGCTTTTTTAACCTTCAGTAATGCAACTTCATGTTTCATTTTTTTCCATTCCGAAGAGTGTCTCTTAAACATTGCATGACTTGTTTCATGTTCATCGGGTGCTAATAATTTAAAAAAAGAACTCACTTACCCAATGCAAATTTGTCTATTAACGTATCGTCTATCATAGCCTTATCTTTAGGCTTCAACAATTTAGACTTTTTGACTTTTTTCATTTTTATTTTGTACTTTTAATACCTTTCCTTTTAGTTTAAATATTTAAAGTTTTTATAATAAAACATACGCTAAGTAAATTATATCTGTAAACTGAAAAAAGCTTATAATTTTTAAATTTGTTGATCTAATTTACTACTTCGTGCAGCTAAATAAGACAAATTTTTTGCTGTTTTTTTTATTCTAAAATTATTTGGATCTATAGACAGTGCCCTATAGTTATAAACTACATATTAGAAACAACTTACTCTTCTAATAAAGCTGCTGCTTCTGAATATTTAAATTGCCTTTCTAAACAATCCGCCAATAAAAGAAGAACAGCCTAAAACACCTAAATGAAACTCCTACGTTTATTATGCTATGTCGTCCATGTATATATATATGCAATTTCTATTAAGACTTATCATATTGAATAAGTCAGCTCAACATAGTGTATACGTGCATGTGTATATACAATTATAAGTGTATTTATAAATATATGAATGTATATAAGCATATATAAATGTATTTATACATATATAATTATATATATATATATATATATATATATATATATATATATATAGATATATAATTGTATATATACATACGTGAGTATATATATACGTATATGAATGTATATAAGGATATATAAATGTATTTATACATGTATGAATGCATATATATATATATATATGTAACCATATATATACATATGTGAGTATATATATACATATATCAGTGTATTTAAACATATATAAGTGTATTTATACATATATGAGTGTATATAAACATGTATGAATGTATATTAACATATTTGAGTGTATATATACATATATGATAGTATTTATACATATATGAGTGTACATGTATATATATATAAGTGTATTTATACATACATGAGTCTTTTTATACATACATGAGTGTATTTATATATATTTGAATTTATATATACATACATGAATGTATTTATGCATATATGAGTGTACAAATATATATAAATGTATATATATATATATAAGTGTATTTATACATACATGAGTTAATTTATACAAATGTGAATTTAATTATAAAAATGTGAGCTTATATATGTGATTTTATACATATTAACGTAAATGAATATATGCGTGAATTAATATATAAATTAATTTAATTATAGTATTATAAATAAGCTTATTACAGTTTGTTTCTTATCGTAACATAAGACTTTTTTGAAATTATTTTCGGCATCTTTAATCCGATTTAACTGAAATTGCAAGACGCCTATATGAAATATGGCGGAAACTAAATATTGGTCTGATTTTTCGGTTTGATTAGACAAGGTTTCACATAAATTAATGACTTGTTCAAATAGCCCTAAAAAGAAAAAAATCGTATTAGATATTGTAGATTACTTAATGCGGACAATTTCTGTCCCGTTATTTGACATAGAACTCCTTTATGGTAAAGAACATTAATATCATTAGGAAACTGAGGATATTTATATATTTAATAAACGTACAATTTTGAGAGACATATCATAGCACATATCGCTTTCACGGTACATTTGTATGTCAAATAAAGTAAGTCCCAATTTATCCCATATTTCTGCATCCTTCAATGTAGCTTTATTAACATCGAACGTTTTAACCAGTCTTGTTACTGCATTGCTTATGCTCTAAATTATAATGTCGGTTATTTATATACAGCTAGCCAACACCTTATTTACATATATATGTGTATATAACATATTTAAATTAAACATATGCCAGAAAAGCTAATAAAATATTTATTATACATACAAATATTATTTTTATAATAATAATAATAGTAATTAAATGTGCATTTATCAAGCATAATATATATACTTAATTATATATAATCGATTTTATCTATTATAATATAATAATAATATATGAAAAATAAATAACATTACTTATTATACATTACTATATATATATATATATATATATATATATATATATATATATATGCTAATTGAAGCTTACGGGTGTCTGCCAGCACTGAAATAAATTGAAAATGTTGAAGATGCTGTAGTTATCGGTAGTCTGTTCATAAAGATATTCATTTCTATTAGATTCATTCAAATAATTGACATAATTGAAGGCTAATGCAGTTGGTTCAAGTTTATTTTCTTCTAATTGATCAGTTATAAGCTGATACTGCTCTAAAATTAATAACTGGTGAGTTTCAAGATTGAATTGGAATATTATCACTTACGGTCTCTCTTAAGAAGGGGATTTAAAGTAGATGACAAAATAGACGATATTTGATTGATGGAAACATTACACCACTGTTTTCCTTCCATAATGAATAAAATTTTAACTACTACAGTGATGTAATAATCAATTGTATCATTTAAAAATTGAATTTTACTGAAATATAAACAATTCAGACATAAATTTTAGTTTTTGCAAAAAAAGGATTTTTCTTGTAATTGTTTGCAAACTTTGATTACAATATTAGAAAAAAAAAAAAATTATATAATTAATGCTATATAACCTGTAAAATTGTTGTAAGAACATATTTGTTAGATAAGGAGAATGATGACTAGTAGTTGCTAAATAATTTTAATATTTTGATTGGATTGATAATAAATAAAAAATATTAGCTAATCAGCTATTTGAGCATATATATGATTACATGCAGACTTAATAAATACTATAATATGTTATCTATTCAAATTTGTTTGCACATATAAAAAAAATAGAAATAATATTATTGTAGTATAATAAAACGATAATTGTACTAGTAAGCTGCTTTTGCAGCAAAAAGGTATCTTGAATATAAATGTATATGCATGTATATAGCATAATTATTTGAGAGACACACAGCAGGATAGGGTCTAAACCATTTATCTGTTTAGTATGAGAGCATATCAAGTTATTAAGTTTGGCCAGAAATTTGAGAAACGTGAAATCGAAAAGCCAAAACCTTCTGAACATGAAGTTTTAGCTCGTACAGTGGCATCTGGAGTATGCCATACAGATTTGCACGTCGCACACGGTGACTTGGGATTAGTGGATTTACCAATTACAGGAGGACACGAAGGTGTAGGAATAATAGAGGAAGTTGGATCGAAAGTAACGAAATTTAAAGTGGGAGACCGAATAGGTGTGCCATGGTTGGGTTTGACATGTTTGGATTGTGTACAATGTCATAACAGTTTATATAATATTTGTCAAAATCAATATCAAACAGGCTTTAAACGGAACGGATCTTTTGCGGAATATTTTGTTGCAGACGAGCGATTTGCAGCAAAAATACCCGATTCACTAGAAAGCACTGCAGCAGCTCCCATACTATGTGCTGGACTGACTTCATATCGAGCTCTTAAAATACTAAAATCAAATAAATCTATTGCAGATACGACCACAAATGGAGGAAAGAAACGTATTGTTATTTCTGGAGCAGGAGGAGGTCTTGGGCATTTAGGCGTCCAATATGCAAAATTGATGGATTTGGAAGTTATTGCATTAGATGTATTATCTGAAGATAAATATAATCTATTAAAGAAGCTAGGTGTCGACCATGTTGTAAATATTAAAGATAAAAACTATTTGGAGCAATTAGAAGAAATTGAAAAAAAACACGGGACTATATCTGGTGCGGTTATATTTGCACCAGCACCAAATGCATATCAAGATGCTGTTAAATATGTATCACCTGGCGGTGTTATTGTTGCTGTTTCCTTATTAGGTCAACACGTAGAACTGGATACTAATGAGATTATCTTAAAAGATTTATCATTGAAAGGATCTATCGTAGGTAACCCAGAAGATTTACAGGAGGTTCTTAATCTATCAGCACAAGGCAAAATTCATGCCGAATGTAAAATCGAACCACACGAAAATCTACCAAAAATTATTGATGATCTAGAACACGGAACGATACGTGGACGTGTTGTTTTAACTTTTTAAAAATTATGAAAATTATTTTATTTATTTACTCGAACAAAAATTCAACTATTGAAAAATAAACTAAAAAAAAAAATCAATTAATGGAGTAACGCCTAGGTGAGCAATTTAAAGTTGTTGTTGTCGTCATTTGTTGGTGTTTTTCTGTTGTAATAACATGTAATTTCCTTTCTGACCAAGCAGTTTGAACCGCTGTATCGAGATTCTTCAAAGATACATATTGATCAATATTATTTTCTCTTATTTCTTTAGCAATTGTTTCAAGTTCACATAAACTAACAGCTTCGGATGATGTACGTAATTGTTGCAATTGTATATTTTTAGCGTTATATGTAGATTTTACACTAGGTTGAACTAATTCTTCGGCGATAGGTACTTCAATAAATCGGGGCACATATACAGGGAACTTTACTTTAATGACTTTTGGAACAAGTTTTGGTAGATGATAATCAAAGCATAAAACAGCTTCAGTAGGTACAGGTATATTTCGTGGAACATTATATTGTTCTTCAACATTGACATATCTCGGTACTTCTTTATGTACAAATTGCGGTATAGGAACTTTTCTGATTTGAACTTCTTCTTGTATTTGAGGAACTTCAACTACTCTTTCTTGCTTACTTTCTCTATATTCAACTTCAGGAACTTCAATTGTTTTTTCTTGTACGTATATTTTAGGTAGCTCTATTACTCTTTCTACTTTTTCTGGTTTAAAAACTTCACGTATTTTTTCTTCATATATAACTTGAGGCACTTCAACAATTTTGTCAACATATACGTATTCAGGGACTTCTATGATTTTTTCTTGAATAACTGGTTTAGCTACTTCAATAATTCTTTGCCTTATCGTACGAACTTCATCTATAATTTCCTCTCTTTCAATTGTTTCCGGTACCACAATATATTTATGTACAGTTTCTTTATGTATAACTTTTTTTGGTGTATGCACTTCACGGTCAACAATGCGCTCGGAAATAATACAGTTACTATCTACAGATGCTGGTAATCCAGTACATGGCTGACAATGAGTACGGTTGGTGGCTGCTGCACTATGAGACTCATATGTTAGGTTATCACAAATGAATTTTTTTTCTGACCCACTGTTGGATATTTCTTGTTCAACCGTTTTTTTCGAATTTTCCTTCATTGATACTATACAATAGCGTGCCTGGTATGCATGCGATTCATGTTTCATACACTACAAATAATGTACTGATTAATAACTTTATTCGTGTGTTATTATATTGAATAACTTATTAAAAATATCTAATTTTTGTATAACTTTCACAAGTTTCATTTATTTTGTTTTTATAAGCTGCTTAACATCATTAAGACATAAAAATAACTGTGTCTAGGGTATATAATATTATAAACATGTATAATATTTGTAGCATAGTAACTTGCGATATAAAAAATAATATCAACTATGTAATATTTACACATCTATTTATCCCCAAGGTATCTGTGGAAATATACAAATAAATAATATATCTTGAAATTTACAAGAATTATAAAATTTAGTCGTTAATACACATTTACATGATAAATGAGCTTGTAACTGTAGTCTCCCAAGTGATTTATTAACATACTAATTTACACAAAATAATTTAATTGCATATAACTTATCATTAAAATAAATTTTAAATATAATATACATAAATATATATTTATTTTATTAAAAATAAAATAAATTTTATACATAAAGTATATACATATATATATAGATATGTTGAATAAATTAGATTATATATAAAAAAATTATAGACGAGTGATACAAACTTATGCGTACGTATATCATAATCTTGCTACTATCAAATATTTTACTTATATGTAATGGCGGTAGAAATGAGCAAAGAAATATGCCAACGTATTATTCAGCATACAACATAGAGGAAGATGTTTTTGAAGACGAAAAATTATGGGAACAATTTCCCGCGGAACAGACCAATTGCACAGATATCGTGTACGAAACTATCGAAAGTTTGGGATACATTTTAAGACCAGAGTTGATAAATCCTTCTAATGAGACTATTATTAAAGTTCCCATACGATTTTGGTATATTCCGAATCGCTGTTATTTATTTGGAATGGTTCCTTTTTATGCGAAGGATACTATCGGAGATTTAGCATCCAGAGCGGCAAAACAATTCTTTAATTACCGTCAAAGCGAAAATAATGCTAAGTTAGTTTTAGGAATAGTGCCCTTATACAATAATAAGTTAATGCGTTATTTTTTACCAAGTGTTCAAAATGGAGGTGTTTTGACTTTAAAATTAGAAATTCAACCAAAATACGATGTAGATTCCTATTCTCCGTACGGATATTTCAGCTCTTAAACCCTTTGTCTTTATAAGTTATATTTTCAACTTTTAATTTTTTTAACGTTTTTCTTAAGTTCGATTCATTAATTAAACTACCAATTGCAAATAATTAGTTTCAGTTTAATATTTTTTACATAATTTTATTTTTTAATAAAATTTCAAGTTAAGTTATAATGATACTATCCAATCTAATTATTTTAAAATTAATTTTAATAAATGGAGTGCTTAATGTTCTAGAACCTTGGTCTATAAAAAAAAATGCAGATGAACCGTACATAAATTACTCATCATCCCCACGAAAACAAGCAAAAGCTGTACTAATGTCAAATTCAATTGATAATACACCAAATATTATGAATGGTATGAAATACACGTTAAAACAGTCTAAAAGAGCACAAAATCGAATACCTAAAATAGAAGAATTGATATCGGATAGTAGTTTGTTAGAAAGTAGTAGTGATACATCCATTAAAAGTATGGCAAATTGGATTCCAAAACTTAGTAAAAAACGAAATAAACTTAACAGTCAATATATAATAGACAGTACGGCAAGTAATACAGGCCATGAAAACTTATATGATTATTCACAATTCAAACCTGTTACTGAGGTAGTGGGAAATCCGTTAGATCTTGAAGATGCAGAGGAAGATATGATTTATCAATTCAATTTTGAAGAATATCAACCCGAGTATAATATGGGAGACATGATGGAATATGAAATAGATGATATATCTGATAGTCTCTATGATAATCCAAATGTCCCACTTATTGAATTTGAAGAAATATCAGAATATGACGAAAATATTGATCAAAATGCTTTGTTACACAAAATTATCAAAGAAGACTATATTTATCAAGATAATTTATCACGCTATATGAAAGAGGTATCCCCTCCAACAAGACATCTACAAATGCCTTTTAAAAAAAATGAAGTTCTTCAATTACCCATAAAATATTATTCCCCTAAAGAAAAAGTACATCGTATAGTTTATGTCCCTTCCTATGACCATAATACTGTTCAAGATATAGCAGATTCTGCAGCTAAATTGAGTAGAGGCAATTATCTTCCAAAAGAAACACTACTATTCCTAAACAATGAACTATTGCCTTCAGCTAAGCAAATGAGGTATTTTTATAATAATGTGCTCAATGGCGGGAGTTTACAAATTAGTTATTTATATGATAAATTATAAACTTTATTGATTTTTTTTTTATTACTAATTAAATTTTAAATCTAATTTATTGCTAATTAAATTATAATTTGGTATATTTAAAATATATACTGGAAATTCTGTCCATTCGATACAAAGTAGGAAATTCTTCAAAATGAAGGACAATTGGTGGTGTAAATCACGTTCAGCAATGGAAATAAAACAAGTCAATTTATCTGAAACGTATAAATAATAAGGATAACTTATTTGTAGAACTAAACGTTTGCCGTTTAGCTGCGAAACTCTCACCAAATATATGAAGTAATATAAATTTTTGTTATTTATCTTTTATGGAGTGGGGGAGTTCCTTCTGGCAAAATTATTGAATGTACAGGGGAACCTGGGGTGGGCAAAACGCAATTCTGCTTATCCCTTATAGCAGACGTAAATAAATTTTATTTGTAGTTACAAATCGTTAATTATTGCACGCTTATAGAAACTTGATAGATATCTAATTTATTAAAATAAAATAAATTTCAATATATTATATCCTTTGGATTATTATATTGCACTTAATTATTTACATTTATTATATTAATGAAAAAAAAATTAATTATTGTCAAATATACTATAAATAATTAATTATCAGATATAAAATATAAATTATATATATATGCATAAGAAATATAAAAGAAACCTATCAAAATATTAATTATTGATAATTCCATTATATAAATATGTTGTCAACGTTATTAATTGAATAGGTATTATTAAGCAACAGCGAAGCAGCAGTGCTGTATATGTCAGTTGAAAATCCTTTTCCAATATTAAGGTTGAATGAAATATTAAGTAATAGAGCAAATAATTATTGTTTTTTCCTTAGATGCTAGATTAAAGTCTGCTAATGTGTAAATTGTAATGCTAACTTTTTTATTAAGCAGATTACTCAATGATTTATTGAAAAGACTAATGATTCAGAAAATATCAAGTGTTCTTATATTTGAAGAATTGATAAAAAACTTTATATACAATAATTTTAAGGCCAGAAAGGTACTTTGAAATTAATATCATTGTCACTATGGATATTAAAAAAAAAAAATTCTTATTATTGCTATATAAAGTATACGTGAAATTAAAAATAAGCATAATTTTATTCAAAATTATTTTTAAATTATCATAATTGTATTACTAAATAAGTTTATATAATAATTTACACATTTTTTTGTAATTTATATAGTTGCGCTGATATTATTGACAGGGGGGTGTTAAACTGTTTTTGATCTTATGATATTTATTTTTAATAAATTTATTTATTATATTAAAAAAAAGATATTAAATAGTACTTCTAGGTAATTGTATGTTGAATATATATTAACTTACAACTAGGTTACGTATGTACAATATACAAGACTGTACTAACGCTAGTCTGTACTATTTATATTTGCGAAAATAACAATCTTGAGAACTATTCCAAATATATAAGGACTAATCAATACAATTATATAACTAATTAATATGCAAGTTCAGCCACAAGATATATATTATTGTATTTATAAATGGCTTATTTGCGAAAAATAAATATATAGTGGAAAAATTTCTGAATCATACGCAAGATATAGGTAGCGCTTATTGTAATTGACTCAATAGCTGGATTGTTTCGTATATTATCTAATTTGTAATTTTTTCAATTTATTTAAATTATTCTGCTTAGAGATCATTCAAGTATAAGAGGACGTGCCGTTCAAATGTTACGTTATTCCAATATACTTAAACGCTTAGCAACTGAACTAGAATGTCCTATTATTGTAACAAACCAAGTAACGGCTACTCAAATTCCTTCCAAAAAGTTTAAAATGTCTAATTTGCCTTCCCTTGGACTAGGATGGGATTCATGTATTAATACACGATACGTTATAACTAAAGCTAAATCGTCCTCCAATAAACGTGCACAGCGTTTTATTCAAGTTAATTATGATATTAATGATTATACTCCCAAGTATGTATTTTAAATATATAAATTAATTTTTATATGTGCATAATTATATATTCACAAATATATATTATATATATACGAATATATATTGATTAATATAAATTTAAATATTAATTTATATTGTAAATGTAGATAATTTACATATGTTGCAATAAAAGAAAAGTATAAAAAATAGAAATAATGCAATTAATCTATAAATATATAATTTATAATAAGGATAGTATAAACCATGTTAATGTATGGGTTTTTTCTTAGTGGAATTCCAATTGAAATATCTAAAACTGGAGTTTCAATATCAAACAATTAGGCATAATTATGTATTCTAAAAGAGTCCATTAAGCCTTTGCGAAAACTTGATAAAAATAAAGCAAAAATCCAACATAAAAGAATGTTTAACCCAAAACTAAAGCTTCCTGATAATTTTTCCTTGCTAGAATATAAACATTTGTCCACTGATATAATCTGCAGATTAATGTTTTGTTACCCGAGCTTACTGTCATACTAAAGTCTGTTGCACATAGTAGCACTGATTTATCACTACAAAAGAAAAAAATATAGCGTCGTTGATACTAATTTTGTTTAGCAATATATTTATATGCGTCTAAACACTTTATATGTAAAAATATCCACTATATATACATCCACTATATATATATCCACGATATATATATCCACGATTTATATATCCAGGATATATATATACATGATATATATATATATATATATATATATATAATAATTCAATTAAATAAACCGTTTTATATTGTAAATTTATGAGGAGATTTAAATTATTTAATCATATTGATGCATAAGGTGACATTAAAGCAATATTTACTTATTAAAGAATAAACAGCCTGTTGTCGGTAAGTCATTTGAGCCAATAGCCAAACGATTTCTACGTACAATACAGCGCAAATTAACTTTATTAGGTCTGAATGATAATTAAATAAATAATACTGTACTTGTAAATGATTCGAAATAAATAGAAATGTTCATTTGAAGCAACAGCAATAAGACTTCGATCATTTCTGAAGCCATAAAATGTAAATACGACTCTTACGAAACAGAAATACAATTAAACATGGCACAATCTGATTGTTCATAAAAAGCCAAGGGTGCTATAAAAGTTCTGTTTCTGTCTGTAAATTTATGCGTTAAATGCCTTAAATATGAATAAATATAATATATTCTCTTACACTATAATTAAATAAGATTTCCGTGGTTTCAACGAATAGCCCAAAAGATAAGCATAATAACCGTTAAATGCACAAACTCTAGTATATATATACATATGCAATAGGATTACACAAAAGTTTTTCCGTAGATTTTTAAAGCTGGATCTATTTTTCCTTTTTTTAACTTCTTATACAACCCTAATAAAGAGAAACTTTCTCCCGTCGTGTCTGAATCAACTTTAGTAATTCCATATGGTCCCGTTATGTAGCAGTTCCCTATTTTTGTCATTGTCATCAGCTGAAATGTTCCAATTATATTGAAGTCGTATTAAAATGGAGTTTTTTAGTATATATACCATATTTTTTTTTCCATTATATAATTACTATTAGTTAATTAATTTCTTACATATGTGTTGTCTTTAAAGAACTGCATATGAGTGGTATTTGCTTCTTTTATGCAGATGGAATCTTTGAGTAAATATTCAGCACTGCTCTAAATACAGTGTAGTGATATATCAAACCTACAATATTTTTATTTTTATCTAAAGTAACTTTGGATATGGTAATGTTCCCTTGAGATGTAATACAGGCAATGATAGGTTCTTCGCTATGCAGAGTACATCGTTCCTAAACAAAATTTGCTTACATTAATTAAAGTATTATTATTATTATTATAATTATTATTATTATATTATATATATATATTCTTATATGAGCATATAATTACAAATACGTATATAAATTAGGATTTAAAATAATAATCTAAGAAGTTAGTATAATAATACACTTTTCATCAATATTAATTTATTTATCTATATTACAAATGATCAAGACACTTAAATACTATTACAGTTTAATGTAAATATATACAATTTACAGGTTTATCAATTTATATAGCTTCAGTATCTTAGACAATTACTTGAGAAATTACGTCAAATTCCCATAAAATACCAGAGGACGAGCTAAGGTATATATATATAATGTGGCTTATACGTTTAATTGTATATTCAAATTAAACTTTTCGTACACTTTTTTGAATTTCCAGACAATACCTTCACCTTCCACAGTAGCTGTACATACATCAAGCTACTTTACATTAATTATTAGTTTGATTACTCTAGGATTATAAGATACATTTTCAAAGATCTTGGGTGTAACTTCAGAAAAAACTAATTTGGGGTCTCCATTTTTTGAGATTAAATAAATTTCCTAATTAGTTTCGGTTTAAATGATCAATTATAAATATTATATTTATATATATATATAAATGTATGTCCTCATTATTGATACTATAAAATTGTATTTATTTATATACTTTGTAGAGTATATTACATAATTTATTTTTATTACTACTTACTCTATAAGAATACAGTTACTAATACATTCAATAATTCAGTATATACAATATTAATGGTATTTATCACACACAATAAAAATAATAAAAAATTTAACTATGTCTATATTTAAATAAATGTGTCTATATATAAATAAACGTGTCTATATATATATATATATATATAATAATAATTGATTGGACTTGTGCCAAAGCATACGTAAGTTAAATACCAGCATATTAGGAATGCCATACTCAATACCACCTCCCCCTCCAGTTATTAAAGCATATTCATTGACATCCCCGTCTTCGTATCTCTTTATTTTACACAACTAAAGAGGAAAAAAGGTGAAAAAATAAGACAAAATACATTGAATATGGGAAACTGTGTATATGTGGTCTTGAGAACACCATCTGAGCTGTAATTGTATTCATCTATATTCTTTATTGATTGCTCATAAGGACGATCTAATTGTTTTTTATAATATTTATACGCGAAATTTGTTACAAAAAGCCAAAAATATATTTGGGTTTCAGTGAAATCTAATAAATTATGTAAACAATACTATCTTAACTGTAAGTTGCTTTGTACATAATGTTCAGTAATATTTCATAATATTTTGTCTTTTCAGACACAGTGTAAAATATTATTAATATACAGAAAATAATTAATAATTATTAATATTGCAATAATAATAATAATAATAATTAATTTGATAACAAAATCTGGATCTATTAGGATCTGAGTTACTGGTTTAAAATATTGTGGGTGTTTTTTTTTTGTATGTCTTTGTTTAAATAGCGCACGTAGGTTACTTGAAAAAGGCACTTAAGCTTCTTTGTCGTGCAACCTTAAATAATCTATTTCGTGGCTTCAACCAAAAAAACTAGTTCATGTGTTGGTTTAAAAATTTGCTTTTTATATCGACTGCGAAGGATAAATTTGCGTATCCTGCAAAAACATCACCTTATTTAACCGAAACATCTTCATGAATTATGCGTTCTATGTAACTTGCACTGCGGCTTCCTGAAACAAATATAAAGTACATTTATAGCTAATACTAATATACATTATACAAATAAAGCAGCAATTGAGACTACACTCGAATAAAAATCCTCTCTATATAGTAATTATTTAATAATTATTTCTATAATTGATAATTATATTAATTATTATTGATATAGACACAATTATTCAAATATATATATATATATATATATATATATATATATGATATATAGATTTGGCTAATTATTGTGCATAGTTTATATATGTAACAAATAGATAAAGAATAAATAATTATATAGTCTTTTTAAAAATTACTTGATTTAGTGACATTCTTTTCTTTTTCGATACTGCACTTGTCAGATGCAGGAGAAACATTTTTAGATCTATAAGTTGGAGATTCGGTTTGTTTTTTAACAGGTGAGTTATTTTGGGATGTTGAAGCACACCGTTTACTGGACTTTACAGGTGAACATTGTCTTGAAGAAACAGAATGAGGATGTCTTCTACTTCTTCTTCCACGACCAATGTCTTCAACAGAATACTTTCGAGGCATTTCGATGGAAGATGAGCGACGGTATTCTTTTCTGCGTTCACGGTAATAGCGTGGAGGAGAGCGATATCGTTCCCCTGTACTACGGTACATAGAACGATTGTCTTCATCTTCGTAATGGTAATATGGACTAGAGTTACTACGACGAGATCCCCTTCTTCTTGGACCATAAGAGCGTGAACGAGAGCGTCTATATATAGGAGGACTTCTATAAGATCGTCTACGGTCATTTGAATAAGATCTACGGTAACGTGCTCTTTCTTTATGACGCATAGTTTCTGGCGACTTTCGACCTTGTTGTGCCACAGTAACAGAAACATCTGAACCATCTATTACTATGTTTCGGCTTGTTGCTTGTAAAGCAGCTTCTGCGTCTTCATCTCGGGCAAATTCAACAAATCCAAAACCACGTGGAAGTTTTGTATAATAATCAAGAGGTAGATACACATCCTTGACTTCACCTAAAACAATCCCCAAAATTATATGGAAAACAGCATACGCTAATAAGACTAATTTTTCGGATAATTGCACTGACTTTAAGCCATTCAACAAAAAATCACATTTTATATTAATTTAATATATATAAATTATGTTTGCAATCAAAATACAAACAATACTACTAAAATTAAGTAAATAGTATTACCAAATCTATCAAAATATTTACGAATTCTTTCAGGAGATGTAGTGTAACGTAAATTACGTACGATTAAAGACATAGTCTTTCTCTCTCTCATGTCTTCAATTACTTTTTATAATTGACCTGCAATTATTAGGAGATCCACCGATAATTAAAAAAAAAAATCTTAACGTAATAATAAATATTACAACGCTAAGTCTTAAGTTTATTTATTTAATTTTTACATTAAATTATCATAGTTTTACAACATTGTTTTAGTAAAGAGTAATTTCTAATAATATGCTTTGGTAAATAAGTCAAATTAAAATTATTTTTGTTGATTTCAAATAAAACTTAAAAATTTTATTGTAGTGATCGTTTTATAAGTTGTAAGTCATTTTTGTGAGTACAGCTTAACATAAGATTAATTAGAAATATAACAAATTATTATCAATTAAATTTAAATATGTCAGGCAGATTTAAAATTATAAAAATAATTTATGCGTAATTATAACAAATTTGATAATTAATTTATCAAATAAGTATTTATTAAAAAAAAAAATTTGTTAAATAAAAATTGTCACGAAAACATTGATTTTAATTGCATGATATATTGAAGAGTTCTTTTAATTTAAAATATTTTTTTATATATTTAATAAAAATTTAAATCTTGTAAACTCAATTGTTTCGCTTATTGTCCACTATTAAATTATTTCTGAATATAAACACAAGAATAATAAATATACATTTTTAACAGCATAATAAAAAATAAAAAAAAAATACAAAAATTAGTTAAGAATAATAATTATTACTGTAAATAAGTAATTACAATTTTTGTGCTCATATCATATTGTAAGATTGCAGCTCCCAAACTAATTAATTAATTGGTTCATTTATGGAAGCATAATTATTACTATCTGCGTACGTTTTCGTATTTTAGGGTGTAATTATTTGAGTCCATTGATATACGCATGAGTATGTAATTTTTTCCTATTAATATAAATTCAAATGTATAAGAATTCCATGATATTTAAGATAGGTCAATTCGCACTGTTGCTAGTGTAGATTAATTTCTGTAACTAAATAAACAATTAGCCTTGGATGAAAGAAGAATTGTTTATAAGAATGCTAGGACATTAAAAGAACTAGATTTAGCATTCAACGGAATTATACAATTTAGCAGTGTCACGCTTGTGGTTTTTGTTTGCCTCAGTGATAAGAAATATAATCAATATATACATAAACCGTTGATATTGTAATATTCAAATCAATTAAGTGTATTTTGTGTAATGCGATTGTATTATACTTTCCACTGTGCGTCAAATCTATACAAAAATGCAAAGAAATGGAGTATTTTTGTTTAAATTAATGTTTTTTGAACATAATTTATATACTTTTTTTAATTTAGTACAAATGATAGCCCTGATGTATTTATCATTAGTTGTGTAGTAAGTAGAAAATGACGAATTTATTACTCCCGCTCCTAAAAAACATAAAAATTAGTGTAATCATTCAAAATTTTGTTAAGATATGAAACATCATAAGTATAATAGTAAATTTGGCATAATGTATAGCAAAATGCTTCAGACAACAACATATTACACAAATATGAAACTAAAAAAAACCTTCGAAGCAGTCATATTTTAGAGCGTCTATAATAGTATTAGAACGATACTTTAGGGTATTTTTGCATGTTTTTGGTGCACAACAGGCACGAATATTGTTTATCAGCAGAGTTTGATAAATCTGTTTGCCAGAAACGTGGAAAAATGCGTGAAATTGTATGTTTGCATTTCGGACAAGCTGGTGTTCAAAGTGGAAGTTCGTGCTGGGAGTTATTTTGCTTAGAGCATGGAATTAATCCCGACGGAACAATGAAAGACCCTAAAGCCATTCAAAAATCTCAACGTAAGTTTCACAAAAAAGATAAGTCATGTAAATGTTGTCAACTTATTTTTAATTTATAATTTATCATAGAATACTATATATAGCTATATATTACTATTTTTCCATGCATGTTAAGGTACATGATAGTAAAGTTTACCGATAAAATTTTTTAGTTATATGAAATACTTTTAGCTTTGACTTTAATCGTTATAGTTGATATATACTACAGCTAAACTTAAAATAAAAATACATATAAATTATCTATAAGTACTGAAAAAAGGAAATCATGCTACTACTGTAATATGCAAAGTTAAATATATAAATATATATATAAATATATATATAAATATATATATAAATATATATACAAATATATATATATATATATAAATATATATATAAATATATATACAAATATATATATATATATAAATATATATATAAATATATATATAAATATATATA
>JAQIFP010000100.1:5767-16484 GCA_030141585.1 Ophryocystis elektroscirrha
TATATATATCTTATACTATATATATCTTATACTATATATATCTTATACTATATATATCTTATACTATATATATCTTATACTATATATATCTTATACTATATATATCTTATACTATATATATCTTATAGTATATATGTATATATATATTTATATTTATTTATTAATTAAGAATATATGATTTTTTGTAATTAAAAAGTACTTATAAATTACTTCTAAGTGTTTATTTATTTATGACAAAAAATATACATTGTATTTATTTATCATTTCATAGATAACTATCAAAACTGAAATAATTTATATAATGATGTGAATTATAGACAATGTAACGAAGAAAATTGAAATAAAGAGAGAAGCAGCTGATTTATTAAACCGGGTAGAATTAAGAAATATGTTCAAAAAAGAAAAACTTTTGATTGAAAATCACATTAGTTCTCACCCCGAAGAAATCACGTGGCTAGACCCAGGGAGCGTTTCATGGTATCTGTGGAGAAAACAGCCCTCCGGTGACACGTTATCTACAAGATTAGGTAAAATAAACGTCGCACTACTACCAGGAGTCTACAAGCTATATTTTAGTGTTAATGGTAATTAAATATTAAACATAAACATTATATATAGAATTTTTTCATAATGACGCAAAAAAAGAAATTATTTTAATTTCAAACATTGACCCTCTAACTTCTCGTGAATTTTGGACTAGTATTTTGTTTTTTATAACAGGTAAATTTTTTTGGGGTTTTTTTATAAATATTAACAGGCATTTTTTATCTTTTCCTTTGGCTGTTATAACTTTTTATTTTTTAAAAAAAAAAAAAAAAATTCCTAAATTTTATTAAATAGTTAAAAAAAAAAGTTACTTTAGAATAAAAAGAATTACTGGTAAGCATGCTATATATATATTAATGAAAAATTAAGATGTCCGCGGAGGATAAAATTTATGAAACATTATTGCTATTTGATATAGACGGTGATGGTTTATTAAAAAATGATGAAGTTCTTAACGCTTATCAGTCTTTAGGGTTTAGTGAAAAATCGAAAAAGTTAGCAGAATTAGAAAATTCCAATACTAATCAAATGACTATACAGTCCGCTTATGAAATATTAAAGTCGGAATGCAAGTTCGATAATGTGAACAAAAATTTGATAAATTTATTTGGATTTTTGGATAGTAATAAAACAGGCAAAGTTAAGGCTAATGAACTCACAGATGTAAGGTTTTTTTTTATAGTTTATACTCTGTTATAGGTGTGTAAGATGCTGTGCACTCGTTTGAATGAACATCAATTGAAAAATTTCATGAAGTCATTCATAGATAATGATGTTGTTGATTACCATGCATTAATTAAAGAATTAATGATATAAATTTTTTCTGTATAGTCAATATTTTTTGTTATATGTGTTTTTTTTTTTTTTTTTCTTACAAAGTAAACAATATGTATTATGGTTTTTATATTAAAAGTTAAAGAAAAAAAACAAATATTTGTTCACAATAAATAAATCAAATTTTTGGTTTTTTTAACTTTTCGGAATCAGATGATAAAGAAGGATGTTTTCTTTGCTCGATTAAAGGTTTATGAACCGGTTCTTTTGATGAATAACTAGAATGATTTGTAAAATGCGCCATTTTTACAAATGGCAAATTTTGCGCGTTAGGTACGCTTGAAAAGGGTGGCATATAATATTTAGGGGCTGGTAATTTATATAACGGATATTGATTGTGATATAAAACATCAGGGATTGGAATACTCTGAGCTATATAATTGGATGATTGACTAAAATGTTTGAGAGACTGATTCATAAATTTAGATTCCATTGGTTTTGGGACTTGAACATTGGGGTTTGGGATACAGTAAGGTTGTGTGTATGGCACAAGAGGCTGAATAGGATACGGCATAGGAAATAATGAATAAGGATAATTAACTGGACAAATGTTATTTGGCGCGTGAGGATACGGCATGTTTGAAAACGGATATACTTGAGCACTCTATAAAAAAAAATTATTACATAGTTTATCTTGTATATTAAATGCTGTGTACTTAACTCATATAAATTATGCCTATATATATGTAAAGGTTTATATATTACGAATTTCACATAAATAGAAAAGTTTATTCTTATAGAAATTTACTTGATTTTTTGCGACATTTAAACAATGGATAGTCTCCTTCAACCGGTTATAAATTATGTTGAAAACTCTATGTGTTTCCCTTACAACATCTTCATTGTGGGGAACTTGTTGGTACGGGAAATATGGCATCACTATAGCATTTATTGACTCTAATTAATAATAGTAAATTAAAAAAGTACTTCTGAAGTGTTCGGGTTGAAAATGCCAAAATACCCATTCACATTCCTCTGGTGGTTTGTATGTTTGTTTTGCTATCTGATATAAGGTATTTCAAACATTTTTTTCTTTAACTATAGGGGGGAGTTAAATTACGTATAATAATAGAATTTAAACAAATCTATTAATCAATAATTACATATTTCAAAATGTAAATTAACACATTTCATACACAGCTGTCACATGCAATTGTATGTTTTATATATAAAGTGTTCTATAAAATGCTACAAGTTGTATATTATATTTGATAAAGCATTTTAAATTAATTAAACTATTTTTTCAAATATTTAACTTATTTTTTTTTGTATAGTGGTGAGATCACGCTAGCAAAAAAATATAAATTTATAAAATTTCAGATATATTGCAATAATAATAACTGAAATATAAAGAAATTACTTTTTTCCAATCAATCTCGCAAACAGTGAGAAATCCTCCGTAACCCAGCTAGAAAACATCATACTTTCACAATTTTGAATACTTGTTCATATAAGCAAGAAAGAAGTATTGCAAGTTCATTTAAATACCATACAATAAACTTTTCTGAAGCTGCTTCTTCGGGTTTGGATTCACCTCCATGTCGAGCAAATTTTAACAGAGCTTGATTTAAATCATCTGTTTCCTCTGATAAAATTTTATTAAATAATTTTTTTTCAACAAATATTCCATATTAATCATTGCTTAATAAAAATTTTGACAATATTTAATTATTTTTTTAACAATCTTTGAAAATATATGAAATATTTAAATTTGTAGTGATAAAATGATATAGAGTTCTAAAAATTCAATCACAAGTTTTTCTTTGTTTTTTTAATTTAAGCATATAAACGCACAAAAAATATGTTCAAGTACAATTGTGTAAAATAAATATTACGGCGTATGGTTTCATCTTCATCTGCAGAACTTTTTTCATTGTTCACCAAAATAAATTTATTATCCATTTTGTAATATAAATTTCATATGAATTCTTTCATAAAAATAAATTTAAATATTGAAATTATTTTATTGTCATTTCTCAGTTTTTATTTACAGGTACGCTTAAATAAATTATAATTTTCACAAAATTATTTAATTTTTTGCGTTCTTAATTGATGACAAATAACAATCATGAGATCTCTTATTTGAGTAAGAGTTTTTTTATAGAACCAGCCTATAATAATTTTGTATACATTGGTCGACACAAACCTGATTGTTTTGTACATTTTTCAAGAACTTGTGCATTGGAAAGAACTTTTTGTACAGCAGCATCTTCGATATCGCATAATTGATACAATACAGCTGGTCGACTAGGAGGAATACGAAATTTAATTTCATCTAAAAGTAGATTTTCTGTATTATTAGAAGAATCATTAATTGGAGTTAATACAGGTAATTGTCGTGATTTGAAGTTGGATCGATAAAAAGGGTCTCTAAAATCAATTGACTGATAGATTCTACTGGAGGAATCAATTTTGGGATCATATCCCAGTCGACACATTAAACCTCTCCATGGACCATCTATAAAAATATTAACTTTCCATGGAGCTTAAAAATAGCTATAGTTGTGACACGTAGAACATTGATTATTTTAGAGGACAATTGTAATATAGACACACAATCTATATTAGTATATATTTTATTGTACAGCATAATCTTTTTTTTTTTTTTTTTTTTTTATAGGTAAAACGAGTATTATAAAAAACATTTTAGCATAGTTTATTAATGTTTTATAAGTTCAAAGTTACCTGAAACGTAGTAGCAAAGTTTAGCAAAAACTTGTTTCCGTTTCCATTCGGAAATTTTTAGATTTGAGGTAACATCAAGATGTGTTCTAGTCCATAATGGTCTCTCTTCAAAAAGTTTGTGATATGTGTTTAATATCATCAAATCTGCAGACTTTTTTTTTTTTTAAGTAATTTACCAATTTCTAAATTTGATGAACTTAGAGGTGGATTTGCTGGGACTTTTTGGTCATAACGACAGACTGCGTTCAATAACCCATATTTCATGTTTCGAGTTTGTTTTTTTACTTCTGATGCTATTGGAGCTTCATCTTTTAAATCTGCATCTACTGTAACAGATTCAATGTCTGTGGTAACTCCGTTTGATATGGATTCATCTGAATTAGCTGTAGCTTCAAATATGTCAGAACTCGGAGAAGCAGTTCTCGGTTTATTTTTATTTATGACGGATTTTAGAGGATGTACAAATCGAGTGTATAATGGAGGAGGTACAAAAGAGCAAGTAGTATTATTTAATTCTTTCTCTATTTCAAATGCTGGTGATCTATTGATGTCGGGAGGTACAAAGTAGTAATCTGCTAAACTATCAAATACTGCTTTTTTTATTATTACTCCTATAATGTTAACAGCACTAATTTTTTTTTTTTTTTTTTTTACTTTTATCAGTAAATCTGACTTAGAGCAAATAGACGCTATAAGAAACTTGGAAAATCTATCTTCTACATCCATCCTTAAAATAATTTGACTGGAGGTAGAAGTTCTCAATAAAGAACCTCCTCCTTGGTTATTCAATTGAACATCTTTTTTAAACACTGCCTTAGCAATGCTTTCTAAACCACCCAAAGCAGCAATGACTTTACACGTATTTTTTACAGCACCTGGAATTTCAATAACAAAAATATTTGACACATTTGTTTTTAAATTTACTGAGAACATTTAATTTATTAGGCACATATAAAAAAAATATTTGTTGCAGTCGTTATGCGTTTTAATTGTTAGGCTCAATGAGCCCCAAAAATTAAGGTACACATAACGACTCCGACACAGCAATCTTTAGTAAAAGGCGAAAGATTGGTATGAGCATGTCGGAGTCGGTGTGTAATTCATAAAATTACCTCACTTTCTCATGTTGTGCACGCATAATTGCACGCTGCACACCTGGTCTATAAACAAAAATAAAAAATAAAAAAAAAAGTTTTATTGTAGAAAAAGAAAATTAATAAAAATTAATCGTATAAACTATTCTTCTTTCATATTTTTTATAATTAAAGAGCCATCTTGTAAACCAGCAACTAAAATATCATCAATTTCAGCCATGCACATCAAGGAAGAACTGAATTGGAACGATTTAACCAGTTTTTTCGAAAATAATTCCCATAAGCTAAAAATAATATTACTGTGTGAATATTTTACTTTATTTTTGAGCTTGTAGAACCTGCCAATAAGTACAACTTTTCATCATACAACCACTTAAGTTTGATAATGCCAGAAACTTCTTCTGGGTCATTTTCCTTCAAGCATGCTTTTTCTCTATAGGTTCTAAATTGCAGAACATAAATAGTTTGAATCATACATGAAAAAAATATTAAGATAAATGTTTTCAAATATAAAATTATTCAATTTATTTATTGTACTATATATATATATATATTATATAAGGTGTATAAGTATATGTATATATTTAATATATATATTTATTATATATATTTAATATATATATATATATATATATATAATAAATACATATTTAATATATTAAGTGTACTATTTATGTATATGTATGTATATATATATATATATATTACATAATTTATAAATATTACAGATAGCTAATTAATTATATGTGTATATGTATCGTACGGCATACAGATTTTTATTAATTATACATTTCTTATTAGAGCTGAATATAATAATAGATATTTCACTAACTATTCATTATATATCAATTTATTGCTGTGTTATACATTATTTAAATTTAATTATTATTAAGAAAATATTAAAATATTAAATTAATTTCGTAACTATGTATATTTTATAAATAAAAAGTTTTTAACTAGAAAAGATACTCAATAATCGTTAATCAAACGCATGCCATTAAATAAGGTTTGTTGATGCGTTTTAATTAATGTGCTTAAATAATTATCAGCCAATGTAACTTACGAGCAATCCCAAATGTGAATAGTTCCATCCATACTTCCGGAAGCTAAATACGTTTTATTATCAGCAGTTTGAGGTGCGAATTCAAGACACTCTATACAATTTTTCTGAATAGTAAAAGTGTTCAAAAGTGTAAAATTGGTAGAGTGGTATAACTTGACGGTTCCTGAACTATAACCTACAGCCAGTAGTGGTAGTTCCTACATTAGAGTCCATAACAAAATTAACGTACTTTATGTCCAGTTATAACTATGATACTATCGTCATACTTATTATCAGTAAATAAGCAGTTACAGTTATTATAATCAAAAACCTTCAAAGTTCCTTCACAACTTCCTAACAAATTTGTACTTTTATTAATTTATTTACAAATACATTTTATTTGTGATTTATTGTTATTAGAGCTATACAACATTTATACTCTAAAATTTGCTGTAAATACATATATAAACAAATATATATATAAAGTACGTATAACTGTATAGATACATATACATGTATATATGTATATACATATATGTATAGATATATATATATATATATATCTATAAATGTATACAAGGACGTATAATTGTGTACATATATATATATATATATATATATATTGTATTATTAAAAGTAATAAAAGAATAACGCATATTTTTATAGTAAAATGATAATAATTAAGTATAAAAAAAATATATATGATTATAAAAAGTAATATTTTTAATAATACTAAAACACACCTGCGCATGCGGCGTCTCCTTGATTGATAAATGTTCCATAACATACTGTATCTCCGAACCCGTGAAACATTCTGGGACAGATACCTTCAGCTACATCCCATAAATATACAGTAAGATGTACTGAGCCCGCTATTAAAATATTGTCATCATTTTGATGCCATGTAATCCATTCCAAATCATCTGTATTCATTTCAAGAATGTTATGCTTCTCGAACAATGGTTTCGAATGATTTGGACCATATAAGACATGGAGTTTCCCGTTTAAGCAAGCTGCAGCTACATAAGTTCCCGCATAATTAAACTTGACATCAGCTACAGAATCTTCAGTGTGTACAGTATCAATGACCTCACAAGTATCAACATTTTCGTAAGCATACAGTTGAAAAAAATCTTGAATGGAACCAATTATCATGTAATATTTATTGTCCGCTTTGTATATATCCAATGAAGTGATACAGTCGCTTTCTGAGTCGAAGTTATCTTTAACTTCGACGCTACTGCAAGAATCTTCCGATGACGGGATTTCACTGGAATTTGAGAACAATGATCTTTGATCGCTTAGTGAATCATTTTCTTCAATAGAATTACTTCCGATGTTGTTATTCATGATTAATTTGCGGAAAACCGTATATATATGAAGCCTTACTGTATACCAGGTTCAAAATATTTATTCAGATTTCTTTATATTCAAATTAATTACTCTATCATCAGTACTGAGCACACAGAGTCTGAAGTAAAAACCAAATATCTTTTCAAACATTCGCTCGAAGTTATACAGCTTAGTTATACATCGATAATGGAATCATTAATAAAAAGAGAAAGAAAAAAAAACAACTAAGTGTGCTTATGATGTGCTTTCACAGACTTTATCAAATTTTGAGGCTCAACAGGTTCCCAAATGGCAGATGAGGCTATAAAACAGTATATTAACTCTTTATCCAAATATATAGATAGATGCCCAAATTTATATATTTGTTTGCCATTGTGTTTTTTGCCGATTTTCGGAATCATTATAATATTATTCGACGCAGCGACTTCTTCTAATACATCTACTAATTTGACATCATCGTGTCCCAAACGCTTATCAATACTAGCTGACGCTATGGAGCTTTTTGCTTGAGGTTTGTCTGACTTTACGGTATTTTCAGATTGTATATGCTTTTTTAACTTATCTATTGTTTTTTCGGAAACACAATGTTTTTTTGAATACATGTGACTACTGGAAGATAACTCGATTTCTCTTTTCATAAACTCGGCTATTTTATTCTCAAAGAAATCCAAGGTAACATTGGGGAAAATTTTGTTTAATTTTTTACTGATATAAACTTTATTTGATTCCCAGTTAGCCACATAATCATCGTTTCTAATATCTACCGGGTGTTTTTTAATTTTCGGAGAGTCAGGAGGCGAATCATAATTTGTGGTTTCCTTTATTTCAACTTCTTCATCAATTAACATTTCATCAACTTTTGAGTTGGACTGCTGAACTTTGGGAATATCATTCGATTGAATTTTATTTGATAACGTGGGTTTTTTTAAACGGTGAAATGGACCAAAATTGCTATCTTCCTCAGAATCGGAAGAAGGAGGTAAAGGAGTTGTATCGGGAGGAGGATTTGCGGGAGGAGGGGAAGAAGGAAGAGGTGGACTACTTTTGACTGAACTAAGTAATTTACTTTTGAGGAGACGATCAGACGCTTTTTTGAATACATTTGATGGTTTTTTGTCTTGATTTGAACCAGAAACGACCCCTGATCCAGAATCGTCGACATTTTTACTGGTGAGAGGGAAACCATTACTAGGGCAGCTAAATTGTGAGCTAGTTGCAGTTAAATTAGAGTTATCTAAATTAGAATTGTTATTATCCATCATAGAATCAAAATTAGAACTCATAATGGAATCAGCGTCAACATTCGAGTTAGTATCAAGATTACCATCTATGTAAACATTTTCGAGTATGTCAAGATAGTGTTCAATGAGTTCGAGGCCTTCCGTAAAATTTTTTTGAATAGCGGCGTTAGACTGTAAGTGTTTCGGGAATAAAGAACGCCAGCCTTTATACCAGATATAAACTTCTTTTATTTCTACTTTGGGGTTTTTCAGCCATGAGGATAAAGCTTCGTTCCATTTGGGGAAAAAATTATTCACTAAGAGATCTACTATTGTATCATCTGAAAGCAAACCACTCCATTGAAATATTGAGGTTATAGGTTCCACATCTTGCTTGCTTGGAGATATCTAAAATAACAATATAGTCAACTGTTGTGCGTGTTAAATAGATAGCAAAATAACACAGTACATATATAATTATAAAGAAACTACCAAGACTCAATATAAAACCCGCAATATCTTATATATATATATATGTAATATAATATAAGGTTTAAAAAAATATAGCTTAATATATATATGTTTTATTATTTATATGTATATATATATATATATATAATGCAATATACTTTTAAAAAAAAATATAGCTAAAATATAAATATACGTATATAGTTAAAAAAAAAATATATATATATATCTTTTATTATTTATATTCATTTAATACTATATTGCTTACTTGAAAAGATAAAAGCTTATTAGAAAGAGCTTTAAGAACGCGTTGTTCTATAATTTTGTGCCAGTCATGGCGCAATTTCATGATTTCTTCATCTTTAACTGACAAAGGAAAGCAGTCATCGCGAAATTGAATTAATACTGAAGGATAATGGAACAAGTCTGTTGTAGTGGCTTCTTTCTTTCGGTCGAAATATTCTAATATGTCCATTCCGATTTCATTGGCTAAAGATGGCAGTTGCAAATCAAAATAAAAAGATTCTGGAAATTCCAGGTAAAAATCTTTAAATTTTTCTCTAACTTGAGCAAAAGCATCGTCAATAGACAAATCAACGGTTTTGGATTCAGAAACATTTTCAGTTTGTAAATATTTTAAAAGAGCTGCACGACGTAAATTTGAATGTTCTGACGTTTCTTTTAAGCCTTTTAATTCACGCTGTATAGCAATAACGTGAGGAATTTGGCGAATATGCAGTATTTTTTCTTGGGCTTGGGACATTAGTTTATTATATTCTTCGGGGTCTAATACGGGACCAAATATGTTCCCAGGATCTTTTTTACGATACTCGTGATTAAGATATGGAGAAGGTTTCGAGCCAATAGTGTCATAATAATATAAAACATCTTCATCTGAAGCGAACCTATAATTACGAGGCTTTGATTCGTAATCTTCGGACTTCAAGTTTCGACTCTTTGATGCTTCTTCAAGTAAAGCATCAATTTCAGCTAAAAATGATGTATCAGTAACGGCAGACTTGACGGAATCATTCACATCTAAACCTTTATTTTTTTTTCGGATACTAGCCTAATAATAATATTATAAGCTATATAATATGTAATTAATTATTAATATTTGACATCTAAATACAAAATATATATTGAAGAGCTATTATATATATATATTTATATAAATATAACTTTATACTTCTATATATACTTATATATATATACTTATATATATACTTATATATATACTTATATATATATACTTATATATATACTTATATATATACTTATATATATACTTATATATATACTTGTATATATACTTATACATATATACATATCTACATATATACATATCTACATATATACATATATACATATATACATGTATACATATATACATATATACATATATACATATATACATATATACATATATACATATATACATATATACATATATACATATATACATATATACATAT